>CM038792.1:200002806-200056040 GCA_021764765.1 Vicia sativa | reverse complement strand
AAGTAGCACAATTTGGTGTTAGATGGTATACTTTTCATTCTCTTCTATAGGATTTGACCATTATATTATGATTAATACTAGTTTTAAAATTGTTTATCCTTTTGGAGCTTTCCTCCTAAATTAAACTAGTAAGCACAATCAACTTCATTAATAAGATAAATGATTATTTTGCATACGAAACAAATGTAGAAAGATTATAAGTTTTTTCTTTATTCATAAACGTATGCAATGTTCTATCAATTTTATCATGATTCATCATTTGTATATACATTAGTAACACTTTGATTTCATGTCTTTGCAAAATCCATGTGATGATTCTTGCAATTTTTATGTTGGTAGGAATAATTTTAATGAATATTTTGGTAGCCATCAAAAACATCATGCATTCTCAATTTTCTTTATTAGTCGGTCATTTAGTACTTCTCCTATTCATGACAATACGTATCTCTTTACCCAAAGTGAGTTTATTTTAAGTTCATTTTTGTTTATTCAACTCACTTCTGCCATCATAAATTTCAATACTTATTTTGTAATCTAGCAATTTTGTGTGTTGAAACTACATGTTATCAATTATTCTAGCACATCTTGTGTTTTTTATTTGGGCAAGGCAAGTAGCACAATTTGGTGCTATATGAGTATAATTTTCATTCTCTTCATGGATTTAACCATCATATTATTATTAATACTAGTTTATATAAAAGTATAATTTTCATTATATTTCTATACAGTTTAACATCATATTATAATTAATTCTAGTTTTAAAATTGTTTTATCTTTTTGAGGGTTTTTCCTCTAACTAAACTAATAAGTACAATCAAGCTTAATTAATAAGATAAATGATTATTTTGTATCTCAAACAAATGTAGAAAAGATTATAAATTTTTCTTTGTTCATAAACTATTATGCAATGTTCATCAATTTTATCATGATTCATCATTAGTATATATATTATTAACACTGATTTCATGTGGAGCAAAATTGTCTTTTCTTTGTGACTCTTTGAATTGGTGTCTGACACCTATATAACACTCATACAACATTTGTTGTACAATTCGAACAAGTGTTCAAAAAAAAAAAAAAAATTTTCTTCCACACGCCTTATGTATTTTTTGAATAAATCTCATACATATATAAAAGGATTAAATATGTACCAAAGTAATATTATCGACCAAGAATTGAACACATTAATTTTAATTAGAATATTTATATTAATATATAAGAAATGTTATAACACATCCACTTATTTTTATAGTGTATATTAGCATGATACACCTCATTAAATGAACCAATAGAAACTTTTCCCTTTCTTCCTAACTAATTAACTTTAAGATTATTAATGTAATATTTTTTATTTTTTTACTTTCATCCATCCTAGTATGTATTAATTATTGTTGATCATAGATGAAAAAATAAAAATAAAAAATACTTTGCTTTACTTTGTCTGTGTAATTTTTGTTCACCTTTTAATAATTGATTAACAACTTTATAATCATGTAAGTAAATGTTTTTCAAATACAACATAAAAGATCTTTTTTAAATTTTTATTAAAACAATTTTTAAATAAAAACTGAATACTGAAAACCAAAATATAAAAGTGAAGATACTTATTCATGAAAAACAACACACAAAAAATACTAATAAATACTAATAGTAATTATGAGTAACATTTATGACTAAAAAAACTTTAATACTTTTTTTATGAAATAGTACAACTCAAACAAAATTATTTTCATTTTTTTTAATGAAAAACTTTATGAAGTATTTCTTTTTGATTTATGAAACAACAATCATTAATAAACATTGGCACAGATGAAAGTAAAAATAAAAAAAAAAACCTTACATTAATAATGTTAAAATAATTAATTGTGAAGAAAGAGAAAAATTACTATTAATAAATTTATATATATATATATATATATATGTATATATATATATATTCTTTATTACATGGTGTTTAGTACTTCTCCTATTCATGACGATTGTATCTCTTTACCCAAAAGCGAGTTTTATTTTAAGTTCATTTTTGCTCAACTCACTTTTCTACCATCATAAACTTCAATACTTATTTTGTAATCTCGCAATTTTGTGTGTCGAAACTACATGTTATCAACTCACAGGTAATATGTAATTTACAAATTTACACATAAGATTATGATGATAGTAAAAGTGAATTGAGCAAATAAAAATGAACTTAAAATAAAATTCACTTTTGGGTAGAAGAAGTTCTGAACACCAGTTAATCAAGAAAATATTGAGAATGCATGGCGATATTGATGCATGCCAAATATATATTAAAATTATTCCCATCAAACATAAACAATATGAAATTGATGCAAGAATCATCGCATGAATTTTGCTGCACCTAAAATCAACATTAATTAAGCAAATACTAACGATGAATCATATGATGATAAAATTGATAAACTTGAATACTAGTTTATTAACAATGAAATTCTTACAATCTTTCTACAAAGTTGATTATGGTTATTAGTTGAATTAGGAGGAAACCCTGAAAAGATAAACAAGTAAAATAGTTATATATGAATTTAAAATAATAATAACAATATGGTTTAATTATTTAGAAGAGATTGACAAATGTACCCACCCGTATACATATCATACCATCAAAAGATTTCATATATTTTTAATTATTTACATAAATAATGTTTTAGTCACGTTATCTTTCTTGGATTTTACAAAAAAATTCTTGTGTGTTAATATGGCACACTTGACTAATATATATATATATATATATATATATATATATATATATATATATATATATATATATATATATATATATATATATATATATATATATATATATATATATATATATATATATATATATATATATATATATATATATATATATATATATTGATGAAAGACTCTAATGATTTTTCTTCTTTTAATGATGCAAGTAAACCTTAATTCTTGATAAGCTATTTTTATGATGATGTTTTGGTCAACTACAAGAGCTTCTAAATTAAATGAAGCAAGAGACAAATGACATTCTGTATGGTGGTCTATAAAGATTGTTCTATGATTTTATTGACAATTTTTCCATTTTACTCCTTTTGTATGGATGGAACTCTATGGTAAGTAAAATTTCTCTTCAATTATTAAACAACAAATGATTAAATCAGTTGAACTGTGAACTGATATTATTTAATGTTCGATTATTCTAGCACATCTTGTATTTTCATTTGGGCAAGGCAAGTAGCATTAACCATCATATTATTATTAATACTAGTTTATATGAGTATAATTTTCATTCTCATCTATAGGATTTAACCATCATATTATTATTAATACTAGTTTTAAAATTTGTTTATATGGGCTTTTCTCCTAATTAAACTAATAAGTACAATCAGCTTCATTAATAAGATAAATGATTATTTTGCATCTCAAACAAATGTAGAAAGATTGTAAGTTTTTCTTTCTTCATAAACTATTATGCAATGTTCATCAATTTTATCATGAGTCATCATTAGTATATGCATTATTAACACTGATTTCATATGCAGCAAAATGCATGTGATGATTCTTGCAACAGCTTCATATTATTTATGTTTGGTGGGAATAATTTTACTGAATATTTGGTATGCATCAAAAACATCATGCATTGTCAATATTTTCTTTATTACACAGTGTTTAGTACTTCTCCTATTCATGACGGTTGTATCTCTTTACCCAAAAGTGACTTTTATTTTAAGTTCATTTTTGTTTGCTCAACTCATTTTTTCTGCCATCATAAACTTCAATACTTATTTTGTAATCTTGCAATTTTGTGTGTTGAAACTACCCGTTATCAACTCACAGCTAATATGTAATTTACAAATTTACACATAAGATTATGATAAGATTATGATGGTAGTAAAAGTGAATTGAGCAAATAAAAATGAACTTAAAATAAAACTCACCTTTGGGTAGAAGAAGTTCTAAACACCAGGTAATCAAGAAAATATTGAGATGATATGTTGATGCATTAAATATATAAAATTATTCCCATCAAACATAAACAATATAAAATTATCAAGAATCATCACATGGATTTTGCTGCACCTAACATCAGTTAATAATGCAAATACTAACGATGAATCATATAATGATAAAATTGATAAACTTGAATACTAGTTTATTAACAATGAAATTCTTACAATCTTTCTACATATGTTTCAGATGCAAAATAATCATTAAACAAATTAATAAAGTTGATTATGGTTATTAGTTGAATTAGGAGGAAACCCGAAAAAGATAAACAAGTAAAATAGTTATATATGAATTTAAAATAATAATAACAATATTGTTAAATCATATCGAAGAGAATGAAAATATACCCATACATATCATACCATCACGAATTTGATATATTTTTAATTATTTACACCATAAATTATGTTTTAGTTTACGTTATCTTTCTTGGATTTTACAATTTTTTTCTTTTATATATATATATATATATATATATATATATATATATATATATATATATATATATATATATATATATCGAACCAAGGATATCTTCCTTTCAACACATATGCATTTTCACCAAACCTCTTTTATAAATATATTGCTTGTGAAACAATGAATTTTATAGTCAAATATTATGAAAAAATTAAACTATTTAATAAAATAATTAATTAAACTATTTAGAATTATGAAAAATAAAATTATTAATTAAAATATTTAGTATTATAAAAATAAAATATTTAATAAAATATATATTATTATGAAAAAATAAACTATTAATTAATAAATAGTTAGAATATTTAATAAATTAATTATTTAATAAATATTAAATATCTCAAATATTAATATTTTAAATAATTATTATTTTAAAATATCTCAATCATATCAATTAGTTATAAGTTTTATTAAATGAATAAACTTTTTATTTAAGTAAATACTGAATTAATAAATGAATTAATTAATTAATTAATTAATTATATTTTATTATTTATTGAATAAGTATTTAACTATGTTTATTTTTAACTAATCAATTTATTTATTAAATAAGTTTAATAGTCGATAACTAATTAAACTACTTACAAATGAATCAGTTATTAAATTACTAAAGGATTAGTTAATAAACTATTTACTAATCATTTACCGATAATTGATTCATTTACTTATCAGTTAATTAAATAGCTTATTTACCAATCATTAAAATATTAAATATTTATCTACTAATCATTAAATTGTTTATTTATTAATTATTAAAATATTAAATAGTTTATTTACTAATGATTAAAATATTAATCATTAAAATAAACTATTTAACTAATTAATTATTTAATAAAATAATAAGTAAATGATTAGTAAATAATTTTAATAATTATTCTAACTATTTAGTAATCAAATAGGTTAGTTTTTTATAATACTAAATATTTTATAAATTTATTTATTTTTTCATAATACTAAATATTTTATTTTTTCATAATACTTAATATCTGGTGTCCTATGTTTTTGTTTTGTCTGTGTCGTGTTCGTGTCTACATGGTCATTGCTAATTCCAAACACAAGTCCACCCCATCATGATTTTTGCCTTTCAGAATGTGGATGACCTAAATCTGTACTCTCACTCTCACTTCTACAGATTAACCACTTGCACTTCAGGTATGTTTTTCAACATGTAAAACAATTTTATATATTATAACCCATATCATTGAAACTAAACACTTTTTCTAATACTTGCCCAAATGAATTAACGGACATGATTTTCCGTATTAAAAGATTCACAACTTGTTTTTTTGTCTCACTGTCATCAACATCTCTATAACCATTATTTAATAGATTATTCATTATTCATCTTCTTAGACCAAACTTTGATTCCTTTCAATTCGCATACCTTCAAATGGCTGATGCTTTACTTGGACTCGTGATTCAAAACCTCGGATCTTTTCTTCGACAGGGGCTTTCATCCTTTTTTGGGTGATGATGACTTGACCAACAAGCTATTTGGAAATCTGACTGCAATTCGGGCCGTCCTCAAAGATGCTGAAGAGAAGCAAATCACAAGCCATGCTGTCAAAGATTGGTTGCAGAAACTGTCTGATGCTGCTCATGTTCTTGATGATATCTTGGATCAATCTTCAATAACATCAAAACCACATGGACACAGCAGATGGATCACCCGTTTCCATCCCAACAAGATTCTGGCCCGTCGTAACATTGGAAAGAGGATGAAAAGTTGCTGAAAAGATTGATGTTATCGCTGAACAAAGACAGAAGTTTGGATTACAAGTGGGACTCAAAGAGGAACTCCTACAGCTACAAGGAGATGATGAATGGCGTCAAACTACATCTGTTGTCACTGAACCAAAAGTATATGGAAGAGACAAAGATAAAGAAAATTGTCGAGTTTCTTCTAAACGATGCTAGTGACAATGAAGAACTCTCTGTGTATTCCATCGTTGGCCAGTGGATATGGAAAAACAACACTTGCTCAACTGGTTTTCAATGATGAAAGGGTAAATACACATTTTAACTTGAAAATATGGGTTTGTGTTTCAGATGATTTTAGTATCATGAAAATTTTGGAGTCCATTATAGAATCTACTGTTGGAAAAATCCAGATCTCTCGTCTTTAGAAGCAATGCAAAAAGCGGTTAGAGAAATTTTGCTAGGCAAAGGTATTTGCTAGTCCTTGATGAGCGTCTGGAGTGAAGACCAAGAGAAGTGGAATAAGTTGAAGTATTTGTTGCAATGTGGAAATGGAACGAAAGGAGCATCCATTTTGGTAACTACTCGACTTGACACTGTTCGTCCATTATGGGAACTTATCCAGCTCATCGTTTGGTAGGTTTATTGGATGATGACATCTGGTCTTTGTTCAAACAACATGCTTTTGGACCAAATAGAGAGGAGCGTGCAGAGCTTGTAGCAATAGGCAAGGAGATCGTTAGAAAATGTGTGGGTTCGCCTCTTGCTGCCAAAGCATTAGGAAGCCTTTTGCGCTTTAAAACTGAGGAACATCAATGGCTTTCTATAAAGGAAAGCAACTTATGGAATTTATCCGAGGATAATCCTATCATGTCTGCTTTGAGACTAAGCTACTTTAATCTGAAATCGTCACTGAGGCCATGCTTTACTTTTTGTGCTGTTTTTCCTAAGGATTTTGAAATGGTGAAGGAACAAGTAATCCATCTTTGGTTGGCTAATGGATTTATTGCTTCCAGAGGAAATTTAGAGGTGGAGCATGTTGGTGATGAAGTGTGGAATGAATTATCTGCGATGTCATTTTCAAGAAGTGAAAACCGATGAAAAGGGTAATGTTAGTTTCAAAATGCATGATTTATTTCATGATTTAGCTCAGTCTATTATGGGAGAAGAATGTCTCTTTCTGGGGCTGAAAGCTTGACTAGTTTGTCTAGCAGAGTTCACCATATAAGTTGTTCCTTTATTAATGTTGATAAACAATTCCAGTACAGCACTGTCCCTTTCAAGAAAGCTGAAACATTACGAACTTTTCTTCAGTTAGACATTCCCTTCAGAAAGCCAGGTTCAGTTCCATCAATCACTCCTCTTCGAGCATTACGAACAAGTTGTTCACAACTTTGGGCACTAAAGAGTTTAACACAGCTAAGGTATTTGGAACTTTTTGAAAGTGACATCAAAACCTTGCCTGGGTCTGTTTGTAAGTTGCAGAATTTGGAAATACTAAAATTTGATATTTGTCCCCATCTATCAAGTCTACCCAACCAATTGACACAATTACAAGCTCTCAGGCATCTTGTGATTAAAAATTGCAATTCATTAGTATCAATGCCTTCCAAAATTAGTAAGTTAACCTGTCTAAAAACATTGAGCACTTTCATTGTGGGTTCGAAGAAGGGATTTGGTTTAGCAGATTACGTGACTTGCAACTAGGTGGGAGGCTGCACATCAAAGGCCTTGAGAATGTGTCAAGTGAATGGGATGCTAAAGAAGCTAATTTGATTTGTAAAAGGAGTTAAATCGCTTGTACCTGTCATGGGGTAATTACGATAATTCACAAGGCATTGATACTAATGTTGAGCGAGTACTTGAGGTTCTTGAGCCTCACACAGGTCTCAAGGGTTTTGGGATCAAGGTTACGCGGAAAGAGTTTTCCAAATTGGATGAGAAATACTTCTATTTTGAATGGCTTAGTTGATGTTATATTCTTCAACTGTAAAAATTGTCAACAGCTTCCACCACTTGGTAAACTACCTTGTTTAACAACTCTTTATGTATCTGGAATGATTGATTTAAAATACGTTGATGATGACTTATGAATCTACATCCAAGAGGGCTTTTGTTTCGTTGAAGAGATTGACTTTGCGTGGTTTACCAAACTTAGAGAGCATGTTGAAAGCCGAAGGAGTAGAGATGCTACCACAACTTTCCTACCTGAGAATTTCAAATGTTCCAAAGTTAGCATTGCCATCCCTTCCATCTCTTGAAACCGTTTATGCTGGAATAAACTACGAGATATTGGATCTCTTCTCTGACTACATTTGCGAAGACGTGGATTTATTTCCAAAGGGAATTGTGAGTAATATGCATAATCTTAAGTCCCTTTTTATCAAAGGCTTCGAAAACCTCAGGCTATTCCCTAATGAGCTAGGCTCTCTTAGTGCCTTGGAGGAGCTTCACATTTCAAATTGTGATCAACTTGAGTATTTTTCAATCCATGCGGTGCAGGGTTTGGTTTCTCTTCGAATTTTGACCATTTCTTATTGTAAATTATTAAGATCCTTGTCCAAAGGTTTGGGAGACTTGGTTTGTCTTGAGAAACTTGTAATCTATTGTTGTCCACTATTTGTTCTACCAAGAAATATGAACAAGCTAACTTCCCTTCGTGATGTGAAAATTCGTAGCTTTGATGGAAACAACAGGATATTACAGGGCTTAGAAGTTATATCCCTACAAAATTTGGTTCTAGGAAGCTTTCATGACTTGCCGAATCATTGGGAGCCATGACTTCACTTCAAAGAATACTAATTATTTCGTGTTCTAAGGTAAGATCGCTACCGAATAGCTTTCAGAACCTCAAAAACTTGCATACTTTGACTATTTCCGGATGCCCTAAGTTGGAGAAGCGATGCAAGAAAGGAACTGGGAAGATTGGCATAAGATTGCTCACGTTCCTGAATTGAAGTTACTACTGCAGAAGAAACATACTGACGTGTCGAATGAATCCCTTGCTTTTCTCATCTTCTATGCAGTACCGACATTTCTGATTTAAGGCTAGTCAAGTGTCTAACACATACACAACACCGACATATTTAGTTATATTGAATCACTTGTATTTTCAGTGTCTATGTGTATGAGTCACTACTTGATAGATCTTGTTTTGTCAGGAAATGTGATGATTTTTGACATTGGAATCTGAATGTAGGGAATGACTTTTCAACATGGAAGAGGGAAGTGCATTTGTTGCACCTTGAACATAAGGACTACTATTTGTGTTCAGATGATGACTTTAACAGGATAGCCGATTCATTCTGAATGTATCTAATGGCATATAGATAACACTCCTTTCCTTGCAAAATGGTGAGAACATACCTTTCTCCTTTCCTTGCAAATGCTACATTCATGTTATGATAGTTTTGATTAAGGTGGTTTCGATTTGTACAATAATTTAATGTAAATTAAATAAAAATATTTAGTTATGTCACCAATGATCATTAAATGTTATTCGTCATTGTTTTTTGAAAGGTATCTTTTGCAGCATGTGCGAGAGATTAATGCCTCGAGCAGGAAGAGTACAACAAATAGAGTAAAACTGTCTCAAAAAAATTTAACATTATTGCGTGTTCAGGTGGTATCCATGATTGTTCTAGAATAAGAAGATAAATTACAATGAAATGCATTTAGTTTTAGTGTCCAAGTGTACAAGTCTAGAAGATTAGTAACTATCCATAATATATTCAATGCAATTTGTCTCTAAAGCCTGAGGAAACATGAATTTGGGTTTTAGCTTGTTTGAGAATGTTAATGGATTTGATTCTGCAGTTTGAACAGAGAATTTATTTCCACCAGATATTTGCAGTTTGAAATAAAACAGAACAGAAAATTAGTTTAGAAGTTCAAACTGAACAAAACTAACTAGACAATGTTACTTTGTTTTTTTTTTAATGAGATAATAATATTAATAAAGAAAAGATGGAGCAACTACAAACAGAGAGGGGGGACTAGACCAAAACCCTCTCAACCAGGATATTTTGAGAGCAGTAAACCTAACCTATTCTTCACAAAATCTTCCATAAAAAGTGGGAAGAGCACTAAATCTTAACAAACACATGAAGTCGGACCTATGTTAGAAGAATGCACTGAAGTATTCCTTCTAAAAAATATGAGTTACTATGAGCAGCGACTTGACTTAATATGAACGGTGAAACCATCTAAACGAATCCATGAGAGAACCAAATAAAGGCTTGAAAGCAAGAACCACGACCATAGAATCCGAACTACAACCAAATATTATTCAACCTTGTTCATTAGCGAACTCAATTGCAGCCATTGCACACGAGAGTTCGGCGATAGCAGATTAGAAACGAATTGAGCAAAACACCAGAGAAATTATCGCAATTTCTAAAAATACCACAGCGAGAAGCACGAATTATGAAGGAGGCACCGTCACGATTAATCTTGATCCAACCTCGGAGGCTTCCAAATAACCCGATGACCGAGCACTGGGAGACTTGATAGCAACTTTGAAGAATTGAAGACAAAAATCTTGCATATTAAGATGAGAACCGCTTTAGCATTGCTGCCACTACATAGCAGCGATCATAATAGAGAGATGGTGCCGAAACAGAACCCTTTGTTGTTAAATCGATCTCCATTATGGGCGAACAAATACCGTTCGGGATGAAAATAATCGCTACACTAGCACCAAAAAGCATTACGCAGAACCGAGAATTGTTTAGCATCTTCCAAACGCATCATCCCAACCCTCAATTCGAAAGTGGAACACGAAATCAACCAAACCCGAGCTTATTTGCATAATCACACTTAAAAAAATCTTGATCAATTCTTCTTCAGTCTACATAAACCGCACACAGAGAAAGAAATTACACTTCTTAAGTTGTTAGATGCATTGGCAATTTACGAGCATCCGCCACACCGTAATAGATTTAGATGGAGGATCCATTTGGCAAATGAACGCTCCAATCCCATAACTCCATCTTTCTTTTGAAGTTAAAAGCTATTTTAGTAGCATTCCCGGCTACCAGCAAGAACTGAACCTGATACGCCTTGAGAAATGGTATTATTCATAATTATCACGCCATATAGTCAGCGAGAAGAATGTTAGCATTCCATTCTGCGAATAAAAGTTAACCAGCGGCTTATTATCAATAATCATGTCACCCAAATCCTCCGCCAACGAGAACCGCACCAACTATCCAACCATCGATGGATGTACCGTTGCAAAACCGCAATATGCTTGAACGATACACATCATGTTTAATGCTAGTCGGATCGAGAAAAGAGATGAAAACAAGCAAAGTGTTATTCCTCAACACACGAAAACGCCCAAAAAGCCCCGGCAAAAATCCAGCACAATTTGAGGTTCGTGGCCTCATTAAGCTCAAGTAAACGGAGACCTAAACCACCTTTTGACAAAGGTTTACAACACTTCCAAGCAACCGTAATTGTTTTCATTTCATATCCCGCTCCAAATAAAGTTTCGCATTGCTTTTCAAGATTCTTAAATGCGCAACCGCCATAAAAACATCGTATGAAGGAACATGCCTTGCGAGAAAATTTAACTAACAACTCTCCACCATAACAAAAGATCCTTTCCGAGAGGTTAATTTGCAAATAACCTTGTCAACAATTTTGAAACAACAATTTTTGGTACATTTGAAAAAAACACCAAGATAGTTAAGCAAACCAGCCATCTTGAAGTAACTCTTTTAGAATATTTAACCGAATCGTCCAGCCACCATATCAACGATTTAGAACAATTCCACCTGCAACGGCTACACCGTAAACAAGTCATGCTTGAAACTTGAAAACTTGCCTTTACAAATAATATCATCAACAGCGTATACGAAAAACAAAAAAGTTAAAACCCATGATAAGATCCATTTCCGGATGAAACCGCTAACATATCACCAACACATCTTCGCTAAAAAACAGCGGTGAAAAATCACCACCGGACACCCCAACAATTAAAAACCCGTACGCTCACCATTAATGGAGATGGAAAAAAAGCAAAATATTTGTGTCCAAAAAACAACATCGCCCGCAAAAAGTCCATTTAAAGTGTCGCTGGAACCTACTTTCAACGCCCCACCAATCCGCCCGTCAAAAACATGTTACCTACCGCCACATCTACATGTTTACCCAAAAAACCACACCGCCCGAAAATGAGCACATCAACTAATACCCATCTTCGTAATAATTTTGAAAATTTGCTAACAATGGCAAAAGTGATCCAAAACATGCAAAAATGCACCCGAATAAGACACCGTATTATTACAAAGAATCACCGGAAAAAATTGCAAAACCACCCAACATCGCTTTAACCTCCGTAAAAGAAAAAAAAAAAAAATAACCATCCCGCCGAAACACTATCGAATTTAAAGCTACTACCATATTTCCTACGAAATAGTGGCAACAAAATTCATGCGCCAACCAGGAAATAACCTCCTCAGCAAAACTGTATCACAACATAAAAATTAGTTTGAAAATATTTTTGAAAAAGTTAACAATGCTCATTCTATATGGACACACAAAAAATCCCCATCCATCAACATAGTGATCCGGAAGCACTCAAAAAAAGTTCCGGAATTTTGTTTCCCTCAATACCAACGAATACGAATTTGTCTTTACTATATCGCAAAAAGAAATTTTAGCCCATTCATCTTAAGACTTTCATCATAGCCCAGTTTTAACGGCGTGAATTTTATCGAACTTCTCACGCTGAACATTACATCAACATTGCCGAAAAAAGCTTCCACAACCGCTATTTTAAGGCCGCATTAAACAAACCACCGGAACCTTCCAGCATGTCTTGATCAACGTTTATCCATCATTATCCACTTTAGCAAGCAACCGCCCTACCTACTAGTGTTAATGTGAAACTCCAGCAGCAAGGTGGCAAACTTGGTGCGTTGACCGAACGAAAACACAGAACATCAGCCATTGTTGATTAGTGATACACACCTATCAAGTCTTCTTTCAACAATTCGGAAAATCTCTTTTGTTGGACCAATACCAAGCCCTTTCGTCGATGTTCCGATTATTACCTTTGACCAATCCTTAAAATCACGCCGGACCTTTAGAAAGACCTACTACCTCTGCTCATGAGCTCCAGAATCGCATTGAAATCCCCAAAAAGCCAAGGAATACAAAGTTTTAAATCTTGTAGGTACACCCCACAACCTTTGTGCACAATTGGTGGAATAATTGTTGCCATACTAACAACATGTTATCGACAAAAAAAAAAACCACTTAATTATGTAAAAAATGGAAGGATGAATGTCTAGCTTGCAACACCATAAAGACGGTTGAATGGTATCCTCACTATCACTGCTTTAATCCAATTAGAAAACCAATTCACAGAAAAATTATTGTAACTCATCTTAGCTCGATAAAAACAACGTAAATGATTAATCTCCAACTTCAAGCATGCCACTCCCCGATATTCCGAAAAAGTGCTTCATGAGAAACCTTTTAAACACCGCTTTGGACCTAGTTCCATATTTAAGACTTGCTTTAAATTCTTGTGTTTTTGAAGCACTATAAGCCCACAGGAAACAATTGGTTTTAACGCTCCTCCATCCCTTCTTGAGCCAAAACATCCCAAGTTTTGAAGGAAGGTTTTGTCAATACATCATCCACCGGAGCTGTTGTGTTACCAAACTACAAAACCGCTACAACCGAAAAGTTACTAGAATCGGATGGTGAGATACAAAATTTAACGGATTATGAGAACCACTAGATCCCACAGTTCTTGTGATGTATTCTTGGAGCATCTTCCTCTAAATCTGGTTGAGGAGCCACGGGAGCCTCGTTATTAACAGGAGGAACGATTGTGCTTGTGAAGATTATGGGTTGAATGTTTAGGCATATTATGGACACATGAAGCTTTTAACAATTTGGGGAAGAAATCATATGCGAGTTTCACGAATGAGAGCAAAATCAGGTAGATTTTCGTATTGATGTCCGATAAGAAAGCAAAACCTTCTCTTTCAACTAAAACATTATTATTCAACGGAAGAGACAAATCTATATCCACTAGAACACGAACATCTTGTCCAGCTCTATCTACCTAGCTTTGGGCGCATACCATCAATGCATGGAGAACCCACAACAGCTATCGCAAATAGTATCCGTGTAGCCGCCAATATTCTGGGCTAAACCAAAAAAGCGTACCCGGACCTAAGCAGTGTTTGTTGATTCATTGGGTTGAAGTCTTTTGACCAGAGAAGAATTTAAGAGAACGGGGCTCAAATTCAATGACCCTTGAGCACAGCTCTTCTCAAATCTTCTATGCGAGAAGGTGAATTCATAATACCCTTGCCTAGTGATTGAACACCCGACTCTTGAGCTCGGGCCTAAACAGAAAGTTTGGATTTCAGATTGAGAACTGTAAGGGGCGTGGAGCCCTTCGGCCAAATAATTCTACCATGGAGGTTGTTTCTGCAGTCAAAAAGCCCAGCACGATACTCTTCTTCTGGGATGAATATATTAGTAAATTGACATATTTTAAAAAAATAGTGAAGTAAAAAATAGTAATTTTTTTATTTGTGTGATAAGTTTAAGTATAAGAAAATTAAGTTTTTGTATTAAATAATTTAAATTAAGTGTTTCTTTATACACTTATACAATAATTAAAATATAAAATAAATTTAAATTATTTTAAATTTATACAAATAAATTAAGAAAAGTTTATGAAATATATCATAATTAAGTTGTTTTCTGAAACAATTTCACAAAATTAATTATGTTATAGTACAAGTTTAAATAAATTTGTTTAAATATTTTTTAGTTATTACAGTGTTATATTTAATGATGTTAAAAAAAATTTCATGCTTTTGAAATATAAAAATACTACAAAAACAATTATAATTTTAAACCTAAAAATATCTTCATAATTTTAATATATATATATATATATATATATATATATATATATATATATATATATATATATATATATATATATAATAAAAATGCATCATTTTAATTTATTATTGATATACTTTTAATAATTAATTTTGACCCCACTTATTGAAATTTCTGGATCCGTCTCTGAGAAAGATAATAATGTTTTTAATATAGTTCCTCTAATCATGTATTGAAAATGATAAAAGTTTAATAAATTAGATGGTAAAATTGAAAAAGTATTAAAAATTGAAATTGATCATTTAAGATCACTATTTTATTTCAAATGAATTACTCTAGTTTCTCATCCATATTATTTTAGCAACTTTGCATAAGCTTGTATTTTCACTTTTTCAATATAATTTATGTGTGATACAATGAATGGATAAATGTGGAAGAAGGACTAAATATATTCTCTTTGCCTTTCTTCATGATTAGACGAGAAAAGAAAAAGTGATGGAGCCCATGTTTTTTAATTTATCTTTCTTATTTCTTTGATCATCCAAACAGGAAGAATAGTTAATTTCTCACATAACTCTATGTCTTTCTCTGCATCAATTTAGAAGTGGATTCTCTAGTTCTTACAGGAGTATATGTGTGTGTGTGAGAGAGAGAGGGGTGGATTCGTAAATCACAAAAGGAATCGGGCAAGAGCAATTGTGGAGAAAAATAAGAATATATATCACTACTTTCTTCTTCACTAATTTCCTAGAGATTTAGTGTCGGAGATTATGAAGGAAGTCTTACATATCGGAGAGGTGGTTGGCGTTTCTTCGAGAAAAAAGAAAATCAAGGAAGTCGTTCGAGTTTGTAAGGTTCTTAGGGTGAAGAATGAAAAGGGATTAGAGGATCAAGCGAGGAGAGCGTGGTTTGACTCATACAAATTATGGGCGAATGTATCAAAATTCAAGCATGAAAATGACAATGAAACAAATGGGAGGAGATATATTACTAAGGGTTCATCAAGAGAAAGATGAAGGAGGAAAAGTGGGTGAAACTTTCAAAGAGGTAGGGAGCTGCCTTAGAGTTTAAGAGAAGGTGACAAGCATGAAGATGAGAAGACATGAATGCGATTATGCCGGTATTGAAGAATGGATATCGACGAAGATGAGTGGAAAAGTTTGAGTTATAAGTAGAAAGAGGAGGATCTTAAATGGGAAAAGAAAGGTTATATGGGAGAAGTTCATAATATAGTTGAAGTTTCTTTATTACAACATAAAATTATGGATGTCAACACTATCGATGTAGATTATTCCAAATCCATCTCAACCATCATCTCCAACATGTCTCATGTTAGTAACACTTCCATTAATGGTCATGATACATCGTATCATCACCTTAAACTCGACCCTAAACATCTAATACCTTCCTTGAATACTCGTTGACAACATCCCCCTTCTCGTCTCTTTGCTAGAACCACCAACCTTCTCCCTTCAAATCAATCTCCCAACTTCCATCGATAACCTCCTCATACACTTGAACCCAACCTCCACCAACTCACCTTGTCTCCATCATCATCAATCATCAACCATCCTCATTCTTTCACTTCTCTCGCCGAAAAGAAAACGTTTCTTTAGGCCTACTTGCTTAGCGCTACCTAAGGTGGCTACTGGTAAAGTAAAACATCGCTTCTTTTCCATGCAAAAGCCTTATATACTTTAGGTAGAACACTACCTTGAAAACACTTTTAAAAGTAGGCCTATCAGCGCTTTGAAAAAGCGCTTTCTAAAATGGGCCGGTAGCTTTATCTATCATTTTATGCTTTCTATTAGCTCTTTGAGAAAAGTGCTTTTTGTTTCTCCCTTTAGACAAAGCTTTCAAAAGTGTTTCTAATGTATTTTAAGCATCTTTAGGCATCACTTTTCGGAAAAAATGCTATTGTACTATAACAGCACCCTAAAAAGCACTTTGCTTCACGTAAAATTTTAAAGCACTTTTAAAAATCACATTTTAAGCGTTTTTATGCAAAAGCGCTTCTTATTCTTTCTTTTATAGAAAATATATTTTGGAAATAATCCCATAAACCTGTAATTCAAGCCTTACATTTCAACGAGCCTTTATTTCAACAAACAAGCCTTTATGTAAACTTATATGCATTATATACCATATATCCAAAATTATACAATTCAATACTCATTTGATATAACGAACCAAAATCAACCTAACAATAACAAAATCAGCTCTAACAATAACAAAATAAGTCTAACAAAATCAATCCAAAATCGCCAAACTCAGCGAGAGGACTCTCAAAGTATGACAGTAACATGGTCAATTAAACTAACTTGGCTTTAAACCTAATTTTTCGTAACACTTTTTAACTTCTAATACCTTATATGATACTTTCCCCAATAAAATATTCACACAATTCCTCCTTGATTTCTTCCAATTGAGATTTCGTGTAATGAACACACTTGTATTCATCAAAATACTACATAACAAAGATAATATGCATGATTTAGTTAAAAGTAATAAATTATATGAAATATCTGATAAATATTAAAATAAATACTAAGTTATAAATTCATACCATGATTGAAATCTCTATTCGATTCAAATGAAGGATTTCTCTCATAAACCTCAAAATGAAATATCACTCTTATTTTGTGGATTAGCTTAATTATTGGAACCATTTTAATTAAGTTTGAATAATAATTAATTAATGATATTGTGAGTTTGTTATGATACTGATTTGTTGGAATTAAATTAATTGATGTTATTGTAAGTTGATAATGAATTGATGATGATATTGTTGAAAATAAATATTGCTTCCAATTGTTAGTTTAAATGGTGAATTGTTGTTAACTTGGTTTAGACATGATATTGTTGATTATCGGGACCACTGATAGTGTTCTATGTTAGAATACACGGTGAGATGTTGATGTAAAATTTGTTTTAAAATGGACACTGTCATTTTAATCCTTTTGCTATTGATGTGAATGAATCAATTATGGTTTTAACAATAACGTGTTTATGAGTTAAATGCTAATTTGTATAGAGTTTTTGAGCATCAATCTCAAGTTGTTTTCCATGTTTTGGATATGTTTTGAGTAACACGTGAGCGTATGCTATTTGATTTTGGTTTCTAATGAATGGAATGAATATTTGAGTTTGTCTTGAGACTTTAAGTTCATGAAACTTTGGCTGCTTCACCCATCTTTACTACTTCCTTGTAATTCAAGTTGATTTCAATTGCCATTTCGATC
Source organism: Vicia sativa (assembly GCA_021764765.1). NCBI lineage: Eukaryota > Viridiplantae > Streptophyta > Magnoliopsida > Fabales > Fabaceae > Vicia > Vicia sativa. The sequence goes on along the minus strand of CM038792.1, from coordinate 200,037,744 downwards.
CATGTTCTTCCTTGTTTACACATGTATAATGATTTTAATTGTGAAACTTGATTACTAATGCATATCAATTGTTGCAATTTCATTTTTTCATTTAAATCCTTTTATGCTACTAACGGGTTTGTTATTGTGAAGGTTCCCAAAGATGGTTCAAGCTCATGTTTATCTTAGCCCCTCCATACATTACCATTCACCTTTTTCTTTGATTATTTTATTGTATTATTTTCTTATTTTGATTTAATGTTTAATAATGTAGAAAATATATAATTAGATGTAGAACTTTTAGTTTTATATTCTGTTCAATTCACTTGTAAATAAATTCAACTTGTGTTGATAATTCTCATCATTGTGTTGTGATTTTGAATTTTGAATTCAATTTAATTTTTGAACGCGTTTGAACACAAATATTTTGTTTGACTTCATATAGTTGGTTCTTACATGAATCTATTCTAAAATTACTTAATAAAGTGCAATGCTTAGTGGCTCTCGATTCACTTCACTTCGATCCCATAGACCTTATTTGAGACTTTAGGTAGTTCTCTTTTCCCTGTTGGTTTTGTCTAGTTGCGCTATTTATCATCTGATACAGGAATTGTAATTCTTATCTGATATCGTTTGTGATTTATTTTCACGTGACACGCTTCTTACTTTCGATTTATTTTTATTCGATATTGATCGTTGATGTAATCTTCTGTGCAACTTGAATACTGATTCGATCTTGTATCGATGAAGCTTCTGTGAAGATCTTTGGGTTTCTTACGCTTTATTAGGCAAATGCAATGAATCTTTTTCTCCGTTTGGTATCCCTTAAGTTATCTTTACTATCTCATTTCCGCATTGTCTTTCAATTTCCTTGCCTTGAGAAGTATGAATAGAGATGTATGCTTTATCGCTTTTTCTAGATATTATGAGAAGTAGGATAATAAAAGTGTCTTTCGAAGTCCTTTTTTAAAGACCTTTATAAGGAATTTACACTTGTTTTCTAATTGTCTTTGTGGATTGTTTAAAGACCTAACTCTAAGTAGGCATTTTGTTGTGTGTTTATATTTGTGCTAAAGACCTCGGAGAAGCGCCTATTCCCATTCCCATGATTAAATCCTCGAAAGAGGAAATGCGGGTAGGGTTTGCAATCGACCTACCATTTTCTAGTTCGTGTCATCCTTAGCTCGCGTCTCATGTGACACCCAAATAATTCGATTATTAAATAATTATAATTTTAATTATTAATTTAATTAGGAATGTAATTATTAATATTTTGGATTAATGGAATTAATTAAATTAAATGGAAGTGGAATTGTTGGTGGTGTGAAGGGTAAAGTGAGGTGTGAGGAGTAAAAGCTTTACTCACACTATTTATTTTATTTATATTATGATAGAATAATAAAAGGAATAAAAAGGAAAAAGGAAAAAAATCACTTTTGGAAAACTCACATGCGTGCAATTGAGAAGAGGAAAAGGAAGGAAGAAAGCTTTTGTGTCGAAAGTCGAAGAACCCACAAGGTAAGGGGTGATTTCGATTATTTAATACGTATTATCGGTTTCGATTTCAATAATATGGATCATAGTATGTTAGGAATCGATTTAGAAATTCTAGGTTTCAGAGATTTGTCCCTATTTGTGTCGGATTGTATAGAATTCATTGATTGTATGTTATAGGGTTGAATAGTAATGAACAAAACATGTTATATTGCATATTAATGATGTTGATTATGTGAGTTTATTGTGTTGGAATGTATGGATGCGTTTTGGAAAAAGTAGGAATGGTTTTGGAAACTATTCATCATTGGTATTTTGACTCTGAAGGTCGTGGGAACGGTTCCCGATGGGAGAACCGGGTTCGATGTGTAATTGAAAAAAAGCATTTTAACTCGAGGCAATTACTCACAGGAGGAACAGGTTCCACTTATATTTTCAAAAAAGCGATTTTCTTACGAGAACAGGTTCCCTACAGGAAAGTTCTCCATCCATTTTCAGGCGTGGTTTTGAACTTTGTGGGAACAGTTACTCCACAGGAGGCAAGGTTCCATGTAACTTTAAAAATTCCAAAACTTTGAAAATTCATAACTTCAAACCGTAAGTCCGTTTAGCGCCGTTTGGACGTTGTTTCTTAAATAATGCTCTATTTTATAAAATTTCCTATAACTTGAAATTATTTTGAAAATGACGAATTAATTATTATTGGCCCAGTAGTGATATCATTAGTGATCATTAGCGATGGTTGTATTAGTATTGTGTGAAAAAGCATGTTTATCTGTTGTTGGTTATGTGCATGATCGTTGAGATATCATATTTGGTTTTGATTCGATTATGATAATGTGGTGTATTTAATTTGATATTTACATCTTTGGTTAGTAATATGCGTGAATTCCATTGTTAGAATTTGACTTGTATTGCAGTAACCGCCGGGATGATGGGTGGTTAGGTTAATTACGTCAAGTGGTTATGGACGAATCGATGATTTCTTATATCCGGTTGATGATGGATCGATGTGGGTGACTTGTCACATGTTGGTACCACATATTGCATTTGTGTTTTGAATTGTAACATGCTAGGATGCCTTCGATGTTACAATTCTCTTGTATTAATTATCGTGCATAATGATTGTATGGTTTAGTAGTATAAATCGAACTATCTTTAATGGGTGAAATAATATGCTTGTGATATATGTTGATTGAGGAACTTTTAATGCACATTAATTATGAGAATCTCACCCTTACTTTTATTTGATTAAAGTTACGCTCGAGTTGGTGAGGATGGCTCTAGAGCTATGATATTTTTTAGTCCGCGTGTCGATGTCATACTACGATGGTTGCTAACAAAAGCGTTTAGTTGAAATTATTTATTATTCAATTGTTCTTTGAAATTCATTGGAATAATTATGACTTGTTTTATTATTTATTTATTATTTTTCCACTTAAGACATGGTCTTAATTATTGATTACTAGTAATGACCCCGATATAGCATGACTCTTGTTTTTTGGAGGTTTTAATTTATTTCATAATTGTGACATCCCTTGTTCCACTACGATGAAATCTTTAATTATTAATCTAATTAATATATTACGGTATTTTAGAAGTGTTACAATAGTGGTATCGAAACGTCTCTTAATACCGTTCTCCCGTACACGACTGGTGTAAGACCGCATTACATATGTGTCTTATGAGATTGTTTTATAATGTTCAACAATGGGAAGAAAAACGATCTGCACTATTAAGCAAAATATGCTCGGAGGAACATGTGGCCAAACCGCCAAATTTTAAAAGAATAATCCTCCATTGTTCAAGGTGCACATGATCCCGAAGGTGCTCGAATTGAAGGAGATCGAGAATATCTTGAATGAATAATATAATACTCACGTGTCGCGAGCGGCCGTACTACCGCGGAAAATGGAAGGAGATATTGCCTTGACCGGACCGAAAACTTTAATACTACCAAAACATTCAAGAAGGAAAATTTGGTCGGTAAGTAATGCAATTTAATGAATTGGCATTATACGCTACACTAACGATCACAATAGAATTTTCCAAATGTATTAAGTTTGAGAATGGTCGTGATGAAATCGCGGTATCAACATATACGAATTTTACGATTTGGTAGCCGTAGGATGAAAAGGACCTTGCTATACCGTCGAATCGATATCGATAAAAAGGCAAATGGATTGTGGTAAGCCTTATGATAGATGTCGAAAGATCGATGGTTGGAAGAAGTCTAGTGGAGAATTAGGTTCTTCCATTAAGTGCTACAATGTGGTGAAAACGTCATGCCATATATTTGTTTGGCCACTATGCCAGAATTGCAGTGAGGGTGGCCACCGTTACAATGCCCAAAAATGAAAAAGGTCACTAGTCCTCGATGTACAAAAACTAAAAAACATGCCGTAGTGTTACGCATTATGCGGATCGAGACTACCGCATGATCGGTTGATTAAAGCATGTTTATTACGCATTCCTTTGATTGCGATTATTGATCTGGACCACACATTCTTTTATTGCTTTATGCTAAAAATTGAACTTTTCTATATGGATGGTAAATTGATGCGTAAATTGTGAACTTCACATATGTTTGTGAAATTTTATGTGATTTGTACCATTTAGTATGATCCAGTTACCTTCGGAAACCAACATTTGAAATCCCAATTCATTCATATCAATTATTTTCACGAAGAGGTTAGTGTTGAACCGGTTAAGCAGATGAACCAAAATAGATGGTGTTGTTATATACCGTAGAAACGAAAAAGGCAAAAGTGATGGATTGCCATGGTGAATGAATTTCGTATTCCCAACATTAGTGAATGCCACAGAGAGAGTGGAATTTACTATAGATTTGATTCACAGAAACTAGTCCAATCGCCTTATCATCGCCGCCTGAATTAGAAAGTTAAAGTAAAAGTTTATTCGTCCCTAATGTTTCGCCATGGGTGCCTTTTAAAAGAACTATGTGTGATCATGGTTGAATAAGGTGAACAATCAAGAATCGGTATCCATTGCCGAGATTGATGATTGATGGATCGATTAGTTGGAGCTTGTATATTAGTAAGATTGATCGAAGTGCGGATACCACATTCGTGTGAAGGCGGAAGATATTTAGAGGCGCATTTAGACGAGGTATGGACATTACGAGTATTTTGTTATGCCGTTTACTAATGCACGTGTTTTCATGGATATATGAGCAGGATATTTCATCCGTATCTTGATAAGTTTGTGGTGGTATTTATCGATGACATTTGATCTATTCAAAGTGATGAAGAGCATGCAGAACATCTCGAGTTATGGAATTGCTAAAAACTTTATACGCTATCCAAATATTACGGTTAAGTGAAGTGATTTTACCATGTAATTTCCAAGAATGGAATTGTTGTTGATCTACGAATAGCGGTATCTCATGAAGCAAAATGTTTCTAAGATCCGTAGTTTTCTTGGTCTTCAGTTACTACAAAAATTCATTGAAGGATTTTTCATTAGCCTTCGACTACAGTTGACAAAATTAGGTGTTTATTTGGGATCTTGAATTGAAAAATTCCACAAAAAGGTTAATTAGTGTTTCGATTTTGATCTTCCGAAACTTCTTTTGTTGTATTGCGATGCATCATTGATGGGATTAGGTGGTGTGTTGATGCAAAACGTTGTGGCATGGAAATTGAAGGTTCATGAAAGAATTATCAAACTCTGATTTAAGTTAGCATTGTTGTATTTGTTTTGAAGTTACATTATTTATACCCGATTTGTATTCCACAGCCAAGTACTCACCAAAAAAAAAGCAATGGTTGGACCCGAAAATTACGATTTCATTTGAATTACCATCACAGTAAAACCGTTATTCTGAATACTTTAGTAGGAATCCGCATATGCCTATGTTAATTACGTGAATTGATTTGGTTAAAAACTTGATTTATTAAACTACTCGAAACCGTAAATAGTTAGCTAACTAGTGGTAGCTAGAAGAAATTCATAACGAAATATGTTGGTTTAGTTGATAAATTGACATTGATTAATAGTCAAAGGTGAGTTCAATGCGAAAAAGTATGATTTGGTGATAGGGTGTGTGTTAATGTTGCGAATTAAAATATTTTGGAAGAAACATCGTACCATTGAGTATTCATCACAGTGCTACTAAAAATACCATGATTTGAAGAAATTGTTTTGGTGGCATGGAATAAAAAATTCTTTGCATTGTATGCTTGTTTGGTTTGTCAAAAATCGAAAAAATAAACATCAATATGCATTCGTTCGTGAAATGGGACCATTTTATGGATTTTATGTACGGTTTAAAAAGCAATATGATATTACCAAATTATGATCGATTGAAACTCGCTCATAAAAAAAGGATTATCCGTGGAAATTGTCGCCAAATTGTGAGTTTACACAATATTCCTTCGCCGCCGATCAGATCCAAAAATTTTACACTCCAAAATACGGCAAGCCACCGGTACTATTGCGTAGTACACTTATCATCCACAACAAAAGCCAATCGCCCCACTATGGAAAATAATTACTCTACCGTTATCGATTTACCTACAACACTTTCCATTTAAAACATTACCGTAAACACCGTTATGTTCCATGCATCGCATTGAACGAAAAGCTTATCCAAACACGAAAAATTAAGATGATAAGAAAGAAAACTTCTCCAAAAAGTTATCATGATAAGAAAAAGATCTGAGTTTAGTGAAAACATATGTTCCCATTTACTCCATTCGCCCCATTTGAAGTCAAAAACTCCGCGTTTATGGTCCATTTATTACCGTGCCCCATATGCCACATCCATCACACGCCCACCGCCCCGTCCCATCCATCCCCAATCATGTCAAAACCCCGCTATGCACCGTAAAATACCACATTACGCCAAAATAACATTGCGGAAAAACCGCAAAACGCTTACCACCAAAAGCAAAAACACCGCCTCCCTTAAGTATACAACTTTAATGCCCTTTAACAAGCCATTGCACCATAATTAATTTTAAATTAATTGGAATAATTATTAATATTAATTAATAAATGGCCAATGGATAAGTTGGTGTAAAATGCCGAGGCAAAAAACCCACACGTTTTATTTTATAATAGATAAAAAAAAAAAAAAAAAATCACCAAAATCATTAAAAGAAAACAAATAAAAGAACCCTCCGTGGCCCGATTATTTAATCATATATCATTTCATTTAAATGATCATCCCATTTAATCGGTTTATTACCCTTAACAATACCAAAAGCCGCCGCAATATTTAAAAAATTTAACCATTTTCATTATTATATTAATTATTTATGAGTAAAAAATGCTTTTAAAAAGAATTTACGCTTACACATCATTTTGACCAAAACATTCCCTCGAAAAACCAATTCAATATAAACCATGCACAAAAACATTTCCATTATATTTTCACCACACTTACCCACTTCCCCACCACCCCATTAAACACCAAAACATTTTCCATTATTTCGAAATTCCATTGCTCTATAATGAACCGCCATAACATTTCCTTATTTTGAAAATTAGGAACCGTTCTAATTGAAAAAATTGATAACTTAAAATTGAAAATGGTGTTATATTATGCCGTATATTACGTGGCGATGGTTGTATTAGTATTGTGTGAATGAAAGGCATGTTTCCACTGCATGGTTGTGTGCATGATCATTGAGATATCATGTTTGGTTTTGATTGATTATGATAATGGGTATTTCATAGGCGATTTGATGTTGCATCTTGGTGTTGTGCGTGCATATGCATTTTGGTGAAGTTAATTCCCATTGTGTAGAATGTGCCTTGTTGTACCATGACAATACCGTGGGTAGGTTGGATTAGTGTCCAGTGGTTATGGACGAATCGATGATTTCTTATCGGTTGATGATGGATCAATGTGGGTGACTTGGTCACGTGTTGGTACCACATGCATTGTCTGCCATTTATGTTTGCATGGAATTGTAACATGCTAGGATGCCTTCGATGTTACAATTCTCTTGTTGTTAATTATCGTGCATAATGATTGTATGGTTGTAGCGTATGTGGAATCGAACTATCTTGGAATGGGTGAAATAATATGCTTGTGATATATGTTGATTGAGGAACTTTTAATGCACATTAATTATGAAATCACCCTTACTTTAATGATTTGATTAAAGTTAGCGCTTTGGTGAGGATGGCTCTAGAGCTATGATATTTTTAGTCCCGCGTGTCATTACTTTGTAACAACTGAGACGTTTAGTTGAAATTATTTATTATTCAATTGTTCTTTGAAATTCATTGGGAATAATTATGACTTGGTTTTATTAGTTTGGTTTATGGTATTATTTTCCGTTGTGTAAGACATGGTCTTAATTTGATTGATTACTTTAGTAATGACCTCGATGTAGCATGACTGTTTTATTGGAGGTTTTAATTTATTTCATAATTGTGACATCCCTTGTTCCCATGTTAACTCTGATGAAATCTGTCTTTAATTATTAATCTAATTAATATATTCGGGGTATTTTAGAAGGGGTGTTACATCTCACACTGATGTTTTGGTGTTTGCTGCTCTTGTTATCGAGTCGTCAAGTGCAATACATGGTTTTGCACTTAAACCCCCACGTTCTGTCAGGAGTTCGCGTTGGCTGATGTTGACACTCTGTGTTTGTTCATATTGTCTTCTATCTCCTACATCAATTCTCAATATCTTGGTTAGGTGTTTAGTCGCTTTGGACATTCACTTCCCCTACTATATACCTCTTGCCTTGGTGATATGGTACCTTGGTTAAGGGTAGCTTTCAGGACCCTTTCCTGCCTAGATGATCAAATATATATGGTTAGGAACTCCCCCTTTATACCTACCTTGGTTTTTGATATCTTGGTTAGACGTTTTGAATTGAGTTAGTGTGTATTACTCATGCCATGTGTGTGCTCTCTTTGGTAGAGCTTGTTGATTGCATATTTGTTTTAGGTGTGCTATGCCCCCTTAGGTTTTTATTGACTCTTTTAGGCTAGTGCTCGAGATAAAAATTAGGATGGAAACCATGTATGCTAACTTAGTTAGAGGTTTCCCAGTTATCCTTAACAATACGATCAACTTTGAACGGTAACTTTAGGGCTATTTTTCTAGTTTCCCCTCTTATTTATTTCTCTTTTGAGTGCTCATTACTCGATGTTTCATCATTAATTTCTATATTTGTTATCCTGCTTTGGTGATTCGATACCATTATTAGGTGTATGTTTGTTCGATATTTGATCATCGATTTATATCTTTGTTATCCTGCTTTCGTGGTTCGATACCATTGTTAGGTGTATGTTTGTTCGATGTTTCATCATTGATTTCTATCTTTGTTATCCTGCTTTGGTGGTTTGATACCATTATTAGGTGTATGTTTATTCGATGTTTCATCATCGATCTCTATCTTTGTTATCCTTCTTTGGTGAGTTTAAATAGATGGAATAAAATGAGAAATAAGGAGCATATTCACAATAACTAAGTTAGGATAAAGTTAGATTTCCCCGTGTTGGATTGCGATGGTGCTTTGTTTATGATGATGTTTTGTTTATATGATGGTGTTATGATGATGCTTTGTTTATTACGATGATATGATGATGTTGCGATAAATTCAATGAATGATGATGTGTTTTGACTAGCAGTGGTCATATTATTTTTGAGATATTTTATATCATGCATTTATGGCATATGATAGGACATTGGTCCAGTGAAGTTTTGCAGGATATTGAATCCAGTGATGTGTATAGGACGATATTGTCCAGCGAATGCATCAATCCTATAGTGTGGGTTGAGTGCAATATTATGGTGTGCTCTGGTTCCAAGCGTGAATCAATCTTATTAGTGGGAATATTTGGAGATAACGATGACTGAGTCATCAGTGAATTTTTGGTACCATATGCATGAGTCTATGATGTTGCATTATATTCTATGTGACATTGCATAATGATTTGATGATACTTTATAGTAAATGGCGTGTAATTATATGTTGTTATGTATTGATGAAGTTGTGAAGGTACGAGTATCATATGATATTTTGACGATGTGTGATGTCTTACCTATGTGCATATCTACTATGTTTATTCCTTATGTCTTATATATTGATTATGATTTACTCACCCTTTCTATTTGGAAATGTTGCCTCGAAACATGGGTAACTTGCAGGTGATTAGGATTAGTGCAAAAAGCTTAATAAGCTTTAAAGTGCGTTTAATTGCTTTTTGTTGAATAAAGGAAGTCTTCCTCTGATATGTAACATAGAGGTTTGGATCAATTGGTTGTGAACTATGCATGATTTATTTATATTGAAATTTTGCATTACTTTCATGACTTTTGCCATGTCTTGGATCATGAAGTTATAACCATGAAGTGTGATGATTTTACTAACTACCTCTCATGGAATTGAGTTTATTTTATGAAGAAGTTTAAGACTCATTAAATCCGCTAGGAAGTTTGAAATGATTTAGTTGGGATACCAACATTTGGGTTTACGTGTTTGTTGCAATCCGTGTTACGAAGCAGAATTATTGGTGAAAGGATGCTTATGTGAAGTTGTGACATCCTTGATGTTGTTTTACGTTTATTTATTAATTAAAAATATTCATGAAAATCTTGAGGTTCTAGAAGGGTGTTACAGATATAGTCGCCCCCAAAAGGAGCTAATTATCAAGAGGATCAAGATCCTAGAGTGGTGCGCCCTATAATGAGGATTCTTAGTTCAAACCTAGGTCCTATTTGCTAAGGATGACCCAGTTGCACCCCAAGAGCGAGTTGTACCCTGAGTCCCAGTTGCTGCGAATACCCCCTTGCAGACTCGTTTATAGGAGAGACCACAAACATGTATTTACTTATTTACTTTAGAGAGCATGTGGTTACATATGTCTTGGAAGGAGATGTGTATTTCTGAATTGACTTAATTTTTTATTTTATATCTCAATTTAACTCAACGAATCATGTTTTATTTTATTTTCAACAAGAGTGTGACCCTTTGAAATGTGTGAATTGTAACGCCTCAAATTTAATTAAATTAGTTAATTAAATTATTTAAGGATTCAATTATTGGATTTAGTCAAAATTGGATTTTTGTCAGTATTATTTTAAGAGGTGTATTTGGAGTATTAAGTTAAAGTCGGATTTTAGTCGGTTAAATCAGAGGAATAATATTAAGAATAATATTATTTATTATTGAACTATTTTACTATTTAAGTTGGTTTGAATTATTGTGTGGTAAATAGAAAATTGGAGGTGCAATATATTAAGCTCAATAGTATTATTAAGAATATTATTATTATTATTTAGGTTATTGGAATAAAAAAAATTAGGTTAAGTGGGAAAAAATAGATTGGTGGTTATGCGTGAAAGAAGAAAGAGGAACACGAGCTTTGGAAAATTAGCCGTCGGAAGAAATTGAAGACAGAAAAGTCAATAGGAATTCGACCGGAAATTAGAGGCAATCAATCCAAGGTAGGGGTGAGATTCTTGTTATATAAATGAGAGTATGATGAATTTTATGTGGGGTTTAGGGTGTCAATTTTCCTTTTTGTGTTATTGTTGAAATTTAAATAATTGATGAAGCTTGTTCATGTTGTTGTTATAATCGAATATGGAAAACAAAGGGTTGTCTGGAAAAGTATTCTTGTATGTAATTGCCTTGGATATATGTTAGTTTATATTGATTTGGGTAATCGAAATAAGAAATAGAAAAAGAACAATTATCTTGCGTGAAGAAATATAAAAAGAACAAAACACGAGAAGAAGAATGCATGGAAAGATTGAGGAAGCGAGAATGAGGGGCCACACTTCCAAAGCGCCTACATGAAGGGAGGGCACAGGGCGGACGCCACCCCTCATTGTCACTTTGTTTTGTTGTCGTGGGATCACTCCTTGGTATTTTTGTTTGTTATATTTTGTGGCTTAGGTGATGACAACAAGATGATTTCTTGTGTATTATAATAACTTAGTAAACTTATCATCATTGATACTGTTATAGTTATGATTAATAATTATAGTAACTATGTTATGGATTGTGGAATGATAATTATATACAAGGAGAGTATTATGAGCATTATGACAGGAGAAATCAACTAGCAGTAGTATATTTAATTATGGTAATTTATGTACAAGAAAATAATAGATCTTTGGACTCATGAGAATGGTGGTCGATATATTTTTACTGATAGAATAATAGAAGATAACAAGAAGATTAGTATGTTGTGGTGTTTAGTGAATTTGACAGTGCAAGTAAGTAGCAGAACAATTGTTAATTGAAAATAGTTGGATTTAATAGCAGAAAAATAATTCATTAATAGAATATTAACATAAGTAGTTGTATTGTAAACTGGTAGTAAGGTAATAAGAGGGAAACAATCTCATTTGGTCGAGTTAGCCGAATTAAGCGGTAAATTTAATTGTCCGAAATTTAATAAAAATTTACAGGGTAACAAAGATAAATTAGTAGGTGAATTCTATTGATTTATTTTGTTGGGAATGGTGTCAAGTATGCGAAATTGCAGGCACAACTGGGTAAGTTGAATTGTCCGGTTTATGGACACTATTAATTATAGGTCTTACGACTAATGTTTTATGCCGATACTGATTGTTGTGACGTTGTGATGTTTGTGATGTGAAGATGAATATGTTGTTGAATACGTTGATGGTGTTGTATGTAACACCCCGATTCTACCTCACATATTCATTTAATTAAAATTAGAGTATCACAATTCAATCAACGTAATCAGGATGTCACAAATCAACGTAAACACAAAGTAAACATGTCATTATCTCTTCAACAGATACATGACACTCTTAAATAGTTTTCAACGTCAACAATTTCATTAAATAGCAGCGAAATTCAACTAGTTTTTTCAAAACAAAACATAGCATCTTATGATTATTCAACAACATCAGTTTCAACATAAAACAACAAAATAATAGAAACAACGTGCATTTCCCCCCGAGTGCTACGTATCAGAGCAAATGACACCATACTCGAACTGACGACTACTAACTCTTCATTCTTCATTACCTGCACGTTACCAATATAAAGGTAACGACGAAAACAACAAAGGGGTGAGATATCAAACCATATAATTGAGATTATGATAAACAATATATATTTCGAAATCATATAATATCACCATTTTGTAATCACACGTCTAATCAACGCTAACACGCAACTATTCTGTAACAACATACGATCATTCACAACAACATAATTCAACACGACAACATATCGACAACATATCAACAACAACTGTACTAGAAAGCAATAACAACATATATCAACCGACAATATGGACATCAACAACAACAACTCAAAACAACAACAACAACAACGAAAACAACAACTTAATCAACAATTTGAATGCGACTCGACTATGCAAATGCATGTGGATCCATCAGAGTAAAACTCTCAATGTAAACAGCATACAACAACAACAACGTAATCCACAACGAAAACCAACTTGCAACATATTCATTCTGCCCCTTACGACCAACGTAATCAACAACAACAACAACCATCAACCTTAGCTATCAAAGCCTTTACAACAACGTTCAACAAAAACGACAACAACAAATTCACTTACAGAAACTACAACCAATCATCCAAAAATTCACCTATTGTACCTAGAGGCATTATTATAGGTCAACTCATGTTCCTAGCTTTCCAATGGTCCAAACGACATCAAAATCGGAGTTACGGTCGCGAAGATACGACCAAAACAATTTTCCAGAATCATAGTTTTGTTTCTGTTCAGTATGTGTCGACGCATAAGCTCATGTGTCGGCTCATAGCTTAAACTTTTCAATTTTTTACACAGTATGTGTCGACGCATAGGTCGTATGTGTGGGCTCATAGCTTTTCAAAATTATATTTTTCCACTTTCCTTCAGTATGAGTCGATGCATGGCTCTCATGTGTCGATCCAAAGCCATCTTGTATCGATTCAAGACTCGTATGAGTCGATACAAGCAGTGTAATTTTTCCCTATGAGTCGACCTAAGACCCTTTGTATCGATGCAAGAGTTTTTCCAGCCCCTGGTTTTCAAATTCATCAAACTTGTATCGATATATAGGTGCATGTGTCGATTCATACTGCATTCTAAACACCAAAAACCAGATTCCTCACTATTACACGATTCAATTAGAATTCTTTGCAAACAGTAACAACAACCTATCATCTAACAACAAAATTATTCATCTTTTCAAACAACAACAACATTATACACAAAATAACAACAATCTTATATTCCAATTTGGGATTTTCTACGGTTAACCACATCGACATGACACAACCTAGCGAATCATACATCCCAAACTACCTATTGTCCATCATATCCCCAATTATAGAGCAAGAACCCCACCCTTACCTTGGATTGAAGGTTTCTCTACGAATTCTTGATCGTTCCACTTTTCTCCGTCAAAATCCTCGTTCCTCCTTGGTTTGCAGTTTCTCTTTTACGTTCTATTCTCCCAAAAGCCAAAACCCTTATTCTTTTCTGCAACCCAATTTCCTTATATTTCTTTTTAATCCAATAATAATAATAATAATAATAATAATAATAATAATAATATTTTCTTAATGAGCCAACTAATTAACACCTCCCACATTACCTTCACACCACCACCAAATCCAACTTTTAGTCAAATAATAATTTCATAATAATATTATTTCTCCAATTAAACCAACTATCGCTCAACTATCAACTTAACCGCTCAACCAACATATTAATCCAATAATAAAATACTTCAATAATTTAATTAACTAATTAATTAAATTTGGGGTGTTACATTGTAGGCCTATGACCAGCGAAGTAATGATATAGTCGCATGCCTCATGAAGTGATTTTGATGTTGTTGTATGTTATTTGAGTCGCATACATTTGCATTTGTGAAGGCCTGTATTGGCGGATTGATTACGTTGGCTGTTTGAGGCAAGATGATTACGTTGAAGGCTTATGCCTTGTGCCTCGATAACCTGACAATTATTTACATTGAGAGTTTACTCCACTGGTACCACATGCATGTGCATTATTAAGAGTCGTATTATAAATGGATTCGTTGTTGATAACTTTGTTGTGATAAGTGTTGATATTTTGTTGTGATGATGGTTTTGCTGTAATATGTTGTTGGTGACTTAGTGTGAAATTATGCTGACGTTTTGTTGTGACAGGTACTTTCGGTAAGATGAGTGATAATTATTATAACTATTATTATAATTTTCATTGTGCTAATTGTTAGTATAATTGTTGTATAATCGTTGTTGGTTTTGTCGTTATAACTGTTGTTACTAAATTATTATTATAATTTATGGGTTGAGTTGGTTGTTATAACCGTTGTTGATCTTGTTGTTATAATTGTTGTTTGGAAGTTATGAAGTGGTGATTCGTATATTTGTTACCTAATATATTGTTTATCATAAACTTATTTATATAGTTTGATATCTCACCCCTTCTGCTGATATTTCCCCTACCATGGGAAATGGGCCGGTACTTAAACATAGTTGTGGATGTTGAAGTTAATTCTTGAAGTCTGTATTGTCACTTTATGATAAGTCAAAGGGTCTTGCTCTGATACGTAGCACTCGGGGGATGAACGTCGTTATTTAATTGTCGTTGTTACTTAAGTTGTTGAAGTTTATGAATAATGTGAATATTTGTTAAGTGAATAATATTATTGATTTGAATTTGTTTCGCGTTGAATAAAAGGAGCAAAGTTGTTATTGTTGAGGAATTATAATTCCGTTGTTTAGTTGATTAATTGAAATTAATGGAAATAAATTATTATAAGCTCATCTTTGATCTAAGTGTTATGTATCTGTATAGTTGTGACCAAATGTATATTGTGTGCGTGAAGTAAATGTGACATCCCTTGCATGATTATCTTTTCCGCACTCTGATTTGAATAATATTCAATGGGTAGATTTGGGGTGTTATATAAATCATGCAAGAAAGATTCACAATCTTTATCAGCCCAAGGAAGCATGGTTTCAAAATGTACTTCAAAACTCTAGGCTTGCAGGTCTTTGTGCTTTAGGGTATACATTCATGGAATGCATGATGCATTTACTAAGAGGTGGCATAATGAGACGCCATCTTCCCACCTCTCCATTAGTGAGATAATTATTGCACTAGATGATGTAGCAGGCCTCATACACCTTCCCATTATAGGAAGTTTGCTTAATCATTCTAAGATAAATGGGGCTGAGACACTGCAGCTGATGAAGGTTTATTTGGGAGCTAACCCTGCGGAAGCCTTTGCATAGTGTAGGAGCACCATGGGTACATATGCTAAATTTGCTTAGTTGACAAAGTTGTTTGGCAAAAGCTTGGAGATAACCGATCGCCCGAACGCTGATGATCTTTAGGTAACATACCACAAGGAGTTTGCCTTGAGGTGTTACTTCCTAATCTTAGTTGACACGTCTATGTTTGTGGACAAAAATGCAAACTACATGGATGTGGCATACCTAAAATATTTTATCGACTTGGAGTCCATTGACGAGTAGAATTAGGGACAACATGCTTGGTTTACTTGTACTTCAACGTGAACGAAGGTTGCTAATGGACAACGAAGCAGATGACAGGCTCATGCACCCTGCTCACGATAATTTCTAAATCCTGTTATTAAGTTACAAACTAATTTTTTCCATAATTATTACTAATAGTTTTTTTCTTATTCATTTTCAAGGATGAGTCATTTTTCACTATCACTGCATCCACTGGTTCAACTGTGACCTATTCTATACTCATGATTGGCCATATACTTGTTGGTTTGTCTCTAGTAGAGAGAACATGCATGCCTTACTGTAACGTGTGTTTATCGACCAGACTCAATATGACGACGTAAAATGGAGGCCATATGGTGGTCACCGAGACATAGTTTCATTTGTCCCCATTTTATTATACTCTGGATGATTGTCACGTGGGACAAACATCATATGCATGTATTTGCTCGAGTGGTGCATGCAACTATTTGGGTATATGCAGCTAATTCCTAGGTCACCCTTCCAGCATGAGAGTCGTATGGTTCTAGAGGAGTATCAGAGTTAGACAATCACAATGAGTGATCTTATGTGGATGATTATATGCCATGGTTCTACAAGGCGTCACACCCTTACATGAAACAAGACACACCTGGACATCCATATAGGCATGCTCATGAGGAGATCTTGGAGAATGAGAAGGCATATAATGATTATGCTATGACGTCTTGCAGATTTGTTAGACCATCATGTGGATTACAATCGAGGGGATCAATTCTGAACTGTTCGAGAAAGGTGTCGAGGAAGCGGTTGAGCTAACATATTCTATTCTTTTCGAGGCACAAAGTGTCTTGGGTTACCGTAGGTAGAGGAAAAGCCAAAGTGTTAGGATCAGACATACACAATAGAGTATGCATTTTATTGTATTTTGAATAATTTTGATCGACTTTAAGAATAATTGTTGTACTAATATTTTTCAGTTTCTATAATATTCAGTTTTATTAAAGTTTTACGCGGTTCTACAATATTAGTTTTCATTAACCGTTGAGACAAATAACGACATTTTAATCGAATTGAAATTAGTTTAAATTGAAAACACCACAATACTAGAAAATTGATTATGTAAAAATCACACATGCGTATATTCAAAGTTGCCATTCTGAACTTACCTTGAGGTATATTCGAAGATGCATTGCCGAACTAAATATTTGATTTTCTAAAGCGAAAAGTGTCTTCAGACATACATTTCTGAATTCTCCATAGAGACTTATTCTGTGCATATCTGTTGTAGGATCTTTCCGTGAACAAAGTATTTTGATTATCGATTCCACAGGGATTGGTGCATGTTATAGTCTTTCAATAGAAAAGTATGTTTTAAGATGATGTAACCAAAGGGTTTGTTATCTACTCTACTAGAACCATGAGTTTCCAAACAACGACTAAATTAATTCTTTCAACAAGAGTTATGATTTGGATTAGAGAGAGTTTGAGATTGTTTTCAAGTAAGAAGGCATGTCAAGATTAGTTTCATTGATCTAGTTTCACACATATTCATTTTAATCAAGTGATGAACATAATAGATGATTTCTACAAATACATATCCTCTCAATCTTGTAGATTTCCCACCAAGATTGTGAATGTTATCATGTTAATCCTTGCATGATTCCTCACTACAACTATTAGCATGATAATCATTAAGTTCAATATTTTGTAAACTCTAACACACAAATCTATTCCTAGCATTTGTTTGTGAGAGGATGAATATCCTAGGTCACTTTGAAATCTCCTTTTCCAAGCAAAACTCAAAGCATAAGAATGAAGAACAAAGATATTCAACTATATTAATCATCAACCATGTTCATACACAAATGGATCAAAACAAATACATATTATATAGATCAACTACCTCTAATCTTGACACAAAAGGAGCTTAGCTACTCATTTCCATGGTTGCCTTGCTCTCAAGATTGTTGGTAGAGATGATGAACATGAGAAAAATCAAGAGAAAAGCTATGGTTTTTCTTCCTAAACTTGCCCTAGATTTTCAAAGATGAAAGATAATGATGGTCTATGTTTTCTTGCTTCCTTTACAAGCCAAAAAGGTCTGGTGAAGTGATGGGTTGGTGGCTCAAAAGTGAAAGCATGGGCTGTCCTTTTTCGAATTTGAGACCGGGCGGTTAAGTCAAGTGGCCGATCATCTTGGCACCACCAGCGCGACCTGTAGCATGCTTCCCTCTTCCAAAATTATCTTCAAAAGAATCATCCCTAAAGCTCTTCAAGTACCCTTGAATCCAAGCTTGGGAGAATTAGTTAATAAATTCCTACAATTAAGAGTAACTAAAGTCAAATAATACATATATTAAACAAAACTAGATAAAAACCTAATTAAAGCAAAATACTAGAATAAATATACAAATTAAATACAAAGACATTGTTAAGGACCACAAAATAATGTACAAAATAACTACAAATTGGTCCTTAACAACTCTCCCCAACTTACTTCTTTGTTTGTCCTCAAACAAAAGTCAATAATCTTACAAAGCTAGAAGGAACAAAATGCAAGCATGCAAACTCACACAAGAGTAATGGTTCAAACTCGACATACCAGGCAAAGCACACATCAATCGCTTCTTCTAAACACAACATGACCATGAATTAAGTTCTAAACACAAGATATCAAAACATTTAACAAAACAAAAGATATGTTCACACTTGAATCACCTAATCATTTCTTCAAAGTTCATGAAGAACAAAATGCATATTCACAAAGGACTAAACACTCTCACTAATAATTATGCACATCCAGAATAATTCATGTGTTCATCGAAACAAGTTAAATGATAAAATGGAAACAAAGATCACTAAGGACTTTCAAGGTTGTAACTTGGCTTAGGTTAGAAACAAGGGATATTTAAGTACAAAGCCATTGAAACGAATCGGGTAAAAGGATATGAAGAGCATTTCACAACTAATTCCCATCTTATTATTCATAACCTCTTTTCTTTTTCTACACAATGATCCTCTCTTTCTTTTCTTTTCTTTTGTATCTTTTCATAAACAAATTTCTTTCTTCTTTTGTATTTTCTTTTCTCCATTCTTTTCTTTTCTTAGGATCATTGTGCCATCAATTCTAGGTTCTTTTGATCCACCTCCCAACTTCATTTATATCAATCCTTTTTATTCAAGAACATGCTCTTGGGTTAATTAACAAAAGGGTTGGTATTCACAAACAAGAAAATTTATAGAATGAATTATCATTGAATTTTTCAAAGATTATCAACAACTATTAAGTGGCCTACTTAACAATTAGTCGATTTGATACATTCATCCTACAAATACTATTTAAGCTCAAAAGGGTTCACAAGGATTCACTCTCTCACGGATAATTGGAGCCCTTTTTAGAATTGGTGGTTTTCCTCATAGTGCACAAAAATTTGCCTTGATCATTTCTTAGCTTCCAAGTTATCACAAACAAGTAAAGATTAAGCATGAATCACACGAGTTAACACAACTATTAGACACTCAATATTTGGTAAAAAGTGGAAGCTTCTCACATATATGGTTTATGTCCTAATGATTCGAATGTGAACACAAAATTTTTGTACATGCCGAAATATCTTGCATAAAGAACAAATTTCATAGACATATTATGTTTCTATAAAACGATAAAATGTGTACCTTCTTTGTGGAATGAATCAAGAATTTTATCATCACCATCACTTTGGTGAAACACACTTACTAGCTTTGAAGAACCATTTGAACAATCCGGACAAACCACAAAGTAAATTCAAACTAAATACTATAATCTAAAAATAAAATAAAATAGAACAAAATAAAAGAAACTAAACTTAAAATAAAAAGACACCCCAAAATGGTGTTTAAAACTTAAAAAAGTATTTAGGCTTCATGCCTACAAAAATTAATTGAATTACAAGCCAATCCCAAAATTGGATGGCAACCAACAAAATCAAAGTTTAAAACTAAAATGCAAAAGTAAAATCTAGACTAGAATCTTTGAAAGTAAAATAAAAGAGGAAATAGGAGAAAATCAATCGAGGTCTCGAGAATCGAATCTCCAATCGACCAGTCGAACCGGAACGAACCGAACGAACTCTCTTCACCATCATCCTCATCTCCCACCTCCTCCAATTTGGCCCGCCAACCAACATATGTTCGATTTGCTCACCCGCGAGTGAAATGGTTCACTCCGGCTCTCTAATCTGTGAGCAAGGTGCTCCATGCTCTCATGCATAAACATAAATGCTCTCGATGAGCGAGATGCATCTGTCTTCCATTCTTCGATGGACTAGCTTGAGGAAGTGCACTTACTGGGCGGCGGATTATCAAGGACCACAAAAGCGATCACGGTAGTGATCATCAACAACTCCATCAATGGTGAGGTGTCCCTGCGGGAAAGGCTACCTTCGCCTCTTGACAAACCCATGATCAACCACGGATAAGTGAGAGCACACTTTATACGCTCCCGGAGGTATAACTAAGTGTAATCCGCTTGACTCATTCGCGATCGACGGCGAAATCAATTTGCTCCTCATCGAGCATGTAAGCAATCAAACCCGCCGTCTCATGGTTATCGAAGATGTGTGCTCCTAGGTTTGATTATGCAGAGCCACACACATCATAACTCCGGCACTTGTTTTCGGTGGCCTGTTGAATTTCAAAGGTTGACCAGCCCGATTCGTTTCATAAGAATGCCGGACAAACGAGCTTATTCTTGACATGTTGTAATCCCAATTACCACGAGCGGTGCTCATGGTAGACATCCAATTGGTCCTCGGGGCTGTCGGTGATGCCCGAGCTGATTCTTGGCGAGAGAAGAAGCGGACTTGCCTCGAACAATGAAGCAAACCTAAACTCACATCCCTCGGCGGGGATAGCATTAGCATAGAACTCTCGAACAAGCTCCACGTTCACCTTTGTCGAGGGGTTGCAAAGAACTTCCAACCCGTAATTATCGAGGATGACATGAGGCGTGTGGTAGTGCCTTGCTCACGGAGGTGATGGTGCGCTCGATCCATATGTTTCGCTCCTCGAGCTCTTTGTAGCGAGCCTCCCGAGCGAGCCCCAAGAATCGCAGGATCGAGCAGCCGAGAGGGCCCGGCTCAGCGGAGGAAACACGTTGGCGCTTAGGTGCCATCAAATTTTCAACACAAAATCAACGGAAAAGTGACACCGAGGTGTCCATTAGCAAAGGATCATGCAAACAACAAAGCAAAGCAACCAACCAAGGCATTACAACTAATTGAAAACACTAAATACACAGTGAAGAATTTTCAAAATTCGGACATGGCGCGGCTGCGATTTCGAAAAAATTCTTACGCAAAAATTTTCTCCACACAACTACTTCCTAGGAAGCGAAAATAACATCCTAGTACTTCTAACACAAAACATCCTAATTTTAAGAGAAAATTCAAAATTCCTAACCCTAGGTTTTCAAAATCTAACCTAAACATGCAATGTACACAAAATTGAGAAAGGAAAGACATAGAATACTTACTAGGATGCCTTGAATGATTGATTTGACAAAGAAATTTGCAAAAATTCGAGTTTTTGGTTGGGGATTTTGAGATTTTGAGAGGAGGAGGAATGGTGAAGAAAATAGTGAAAAAGGGTTTAAAAGACCCCAACCAAACACTCGCCACGAATGGGCCTCCAAAATGTAATTTTTCAAAATTTTTTAAAAAAAACGGACAGCGGTCCTATCGCTAAGCGAAAGTTTCCCATTGGGTCAAAGTTCGCCGGCTCTGCCTTGAGTGGGCTCTGCAGAATTTTGAATTTTTCAGAAAACAGCAAAATTGACAGTGCGGGCAAGTGTAAATGAGTTCAAGGAAGAATACTTACAATGTTGGGGTGCCTCCCAACAAGCGCTTTGTTTAACGTCGGTAGAGCTCGACGGTTCATGATGATCATTGATCATCAAAGAAAGATTCGACTATGTTGCGGCTCACCTCTCCGCCAACGTACCGTTTCAACCGTTGCCCATTCACCGTCCATTCTTTTGTTCGTGCAAGATCTTGCAAGACAATTGCACCATATTCCTTGACTTCTTTGATTAAAAACGGACCGGACCACTTTGTTTTGAGTTTTCCCGGAAAAAGCCTCATCCGGGAGTTGAACAAGAGAACCTTTTGTCCCGGTCTAAATTCCTTGATCTTTATCTTCTTATCATGAGAAACCTTAACCTTTGCTTTATACCTCCGGTTTGAATGATAAGCCTCGTCACGCATTTCGTCCAAATGAACAAGTTGTATTTTCGTTTTCTCCGCCAAGGATGGATCGAA
The DNA here is from genome assembly GCA_021764765.1 of Vicia sativa. Taxonomy (NCBI): domain Eukaryota; kingdom Viridiplantae; phylum Streptophyta; class Magnoliopsida; order Fabales; family Fabaceae; genus Vicia; species Vicia sativa. The sequence continues at coordinate 200,015,513 of CM038792.1, read as the reverse complement.
ATTCAGAATCGGAGGCCCACAATGCTTTGTGCTCCATCTCACCGGAGGTGACAAGTTTTGCCATACACACTGAAGCGGGTTAGTCGATAGGAGCTTTATAGGCGGTTCGATCGCCCAAAAGCTTCATCTAATTTTCGACCAATCTTTTCTAGAACATGAAACAGTTTTCTAGAATCTTTTGATTTCTCTATTAGACACCTCGGCTTGGCCATTTGCTTGAGGGTGATAGGGGTCGTCACTTTATGCTTGACACCAAATTGTTTCAAAAGTTTTGTAACAATGCGTTGCAAAAGTGCGACCCACCATCACTAATGAGCACCCTAGGCACACCAAAGCGAGAAAAATGTTTCTTTTCAAAAATTTGATAACATTTTGGCGGGCCTTAGGCGAAGCAATGGCCTCTACCCACTTTGACACGTAATCCACACTACAAGGATATATTCATTTGAAAACGAAGATGGAAAAGGACCGACAAAATCAATCCCCAACAATCAAATACCTCCACTTCCAACATATTTGTCAATGGCATTTCATCTCTTTTCCTATCCCACCACTTCTTTGACATTTGTCACATGATTTAGCGTGAGCACACGCATCTTTGAATAGCGAAGGCCAATAAAACCCGATTGTAGGACTTTGGTGGCGTCCGCATTCCATTATAGTGTCCCCACAGGGAGTTGTGACAATGCCAAAGAATGTTTTGGCCTCTTCATCACTCACACACCTTCTTAGCAATCCATCACTACTCAACCTAAAATGTAAGGTTCATCCCACACATAATACTTATCGGCTAAAATTTTCTCTTCTCATTCCAAGTCAAATCTTAGGCATTAATCCCGGCCTTGTAATTTGCCATGTCGGCAAACCACGGTCGCTCTTGGATTGCAAATAACTTCTCATCCGGAATTCCTCCTCACCTCTTTTTCCTTGTCCGTAATTTTCGTTCACTAAGCGAGACAAATGATCCGCTACCAAATTTTCCGACCCTTTTTATCACGGACCTCTAAATCGAATTCTTGCAAAGAAGAATCCATCGGATTAGCCTTTGTTTAGAGTCCGGTTTGGTAGCAGATATTTTATCGCCGAATGATCCGTGAAAACTACAACCTTGGAACCAATTAGGTAAGGCGAAACTTTTCAATGCATATACAATTGCGAGCAACTCTTTTCAATTGTTGCATAGTTTATTTGAGCATCATTCAAAACTTTGCTCGCATAATGTATAGCATGGAAGATTTTGTTCTTCCTTTGGCCTATCTGCTCCACCGCATAATCACTAGCATCACACATTAGTTCAAAATCAAGTTTCCAATTAGGTGCAATGATTATGGGTGCATTTATCAAATTCTCCTTTAATTTTTCAAAAGCTAACAAACAATCATTATCAAACAAGAAAGACTTATCTTTGTTGAGCAAGTTGCTCAAAGGTTTGGCTATTTTGGAGAAGTCCTTGATGAATCTTGATAGAATCCGCATGACCCAAAAGCTCGAATGCCTTTGACATTGGTAGGCGGGGAGCGTCTTGATAACATCAATTTTGCTTTGTCAACCTCGATTCCTCTTGAAGATATCTTGTGGCCAAGGACAATTCCCTCGGTCACCATAAAGTTGCATTTCTCCCAATTCAAGACCAAGTTGGTTTGCACACACCTCTTCAAGACGGTGTCTAAATTTTCCAAACATAAATCAAATGAAGCTCCAAAAACGGAAAAGTCATCCATAAAAACTTCAATTGTCTTTTCAATCAAATCGGCGAATATAGCTTGCATGCACCTTTGGAATGTTGCCGGCGCATTGCATAAGCCGAAGGCATACGCCTATCTGCGAAAATTCCAAATGGACATGTGAGCGCGTTTCTCATGATCTTTCGGATTCACCGATATTTGATTATATCCGAATAACCATCCAAGAAACAATAGTATTGTTGTCCATGAAGCCTTTCTAACATTTGGTCCATGAGCGGAAGAGGAAAATGATCTTTTCTCGTCGCTTTGTTAAGCCTACGATAATCAATACACATTCTCCACCCCGTCACTTTTCTTGTTTGCACTAGCTCATCCTTATCATTAGATACAACCGTCAATCCTCCTTTCTTATGAACCACATGAACCGGGCTCACCCACGTCTTATCCGAAATTGGGTAAATCATCCCGCTTCAAGCATCTTCACTACTTTTTTGAACTACCTCCTTCATCACCGGATTCAATCGCTTGAGGTTGGGCTACCGGTTTGTACTCATCCTCCATCATAATGTTGTGCATACAATAGGCCGCTTATGCCTTTCAAATCGGCTAAGACCCAACCAATCGCATTTTGTTCGATTTCAAAACTTCAATTAAGCTCTCTTCCTCATTCTCCGACAATGTATTGCTAATGATTACGTGCTTTTTACTTCCCTCCTCAAGAAACACATACTTTAAATGAGGCGGTAGCTCTTTCAACTCAAGTTTTTGGTCGTCATCTTTAGATCTTTCTTCAAACTTTCTTCTTTTTCCTCCCAGGGTGCATTTCCTTTGAAATCTCCACTCCTTCCAAACACTCCTCAATATCTCGACTATCATCATCATCATTTACTTCTTGAGTTGCTTCCTCAATAACGTCAATCTTAAAACAATCTTTCTTATCCATGGGATGCTTCATTGCTTCAAAAAGATTAAAGCAAATCTCTTCATCTTGTACTCTCACCTTCATTAGGCCATCATCTATATCAATCATCATCCTTGCCGTCTTCATGAGCGGTCTTCCAAGAATTAAAGGTGCATCCACATCTTCCTCCATGTCTATGACAACAAAATCAATAGGAAAAGAATTTGTCCACTTTTACCAACAAATCTAATGCTATGCCGTGTGGGCGAGTAATAGATTTGTCCGCTAATTGCAATGTCATTTTTGTGGACTTTAATTCAATCTCCCCCAACCTCTTCACAATGGATAATGGAATCAAGTTGATGCTTGACCCCAAATCAATTAATCCCTTTCCGACGTACACATCTCCAATGGTCACGGCAAAGTTACACGACCGGATCACTTTCTTTCTTGAATAGTGCGTTGAATTATTGCACTACAACTAGCATCCACCATTATGGTTTCTTGATCCGTGTACCTCTTCTTTTCGTCAAGATATCCTTCATGAATTTTGCATATTTGGGCATTTGCTCTAATGCTTGTAAATGGAATATTTATTTGCAATTGCTTGAAAATATCCATAAACCTTGCATAGTGCTTTGCACCATCCTTTTAGAAGGAAGGTGAGGATATGGCAAACTTCTCAACGGATAAGTTACTTCCTTCTCTTTTCCCTTCTTCATTCTTTTCTTTTCTCCTCTACTTTCTCCTTTTCAACTACACCATTTTCCTTTTCATTTTCAACTAACACCTCATTTTCAACTAAATCATCCTCCACATCAACATTATAATGTTTTTCAACTCCATCCTCTTCATCTTTTCAACTACCTCTTCCTCCACTATTTCTTCTTCATCCTTCTCCACTACTCTTTTTTCTTTCAACTACCTTCCTTTTCATCACAAACTCTACCACTTCTTGTTGTTATGGCTTTGCAATGCTCCTTAGGATTTGTTTGCGTAGTTGGGAAAATGATGTCAAGCACTTTGTTCGGAAAGTTGCTTAGCTAGTTGTCCAACTTGAGTTTCCAAGTTCTTGATAGATGCCTTCGTGCTCTTTTGATTAGCCATTGAGGCTTGCATAAATTGAGCTAGAGTGTCTTGAATGTTGGAAGATCTCACTTGACTTTGAGGTTGGTTTTGTTGTTGACTTTGATTTTGTGGTTGACTTTGATTTTGTTGTTGTGTTTGATAAGGATTTTGCCTTCCTTGGTTATTGTTATCTTGCCTCCACCCTCCTTGATAACCTTGATTACCCTTTGTTGGTAACCTTGGTTTTGATTTTGATAAGGGTAAGGAGCTCGTTGTTGGTACCCTTGGCCTTGGTTGGTCACATAGTTAGCTTCCTCATTCTCCGGAGGACAAAAGTTTTATGATCTCCTTTGCACAATTCACAACAAGCGATTTGGTGAGCTTGCTTATTTGATGCTCCTTGTAACTCCATGATTTGTTGAGGAGTTTAGCCATTTGTTTTGTCAATTCTTCAACTTGTTTCAAACAATTTATTTTGCGCCACAAGTGCTTCATGACTCGAACCAATTTCTAAAACTCCGTTTTCACTTACACCGCCTTGATCATGTTGAGTTTGATGATCATTCCTACCCATCTTCTCAATTATTTGGATTGCTTCATACGGTGTTTTGCCATCAAAGAACCTCCTAGTGGCATCCAACAACAATTTGTGTTGAGGTTGGAGACCATTTCGGAAAATATGAATTTGTGTAAGCTCATCAAAACCATGGCTCGGACACTTCCTTAGCATAGACTTATATCTTTCCATGCCCATTCAAAGGTTCGTTTACTCCTTGCGAAAATACCGAGATAGCCGTCTTAGCCTCCATGAAGCGTGATTGAGGAAAAAGCGTTCAAGAAACTTTTCCTCCAAGCGTTCCAATTTGTCATTGTCTCTTGCAATTGATCAAGATACCAATCTTTGCCTTCCCACTAGAGAATGAGGGAAAAGCCTTTGGAAATATTGTTCTTCTTGGTCTTCGGAGCACCCGCGCTCCGCGATCTCATAAAACTTGGTAAGGTGAGTGTAAGGGTCTTCGTGGTCGTGGCCATGAAATGGACTTGCATAGAAGTTGAAGCAAGCCCGTTTTCATTTCCATGACCCTTGCATTTGCTTGTCGGGCAAATTGAGCATTATGGCGAGGGCTATTGACACGGCCCCATGGTGGTGGTGGTGGTTGATTCTCCTCCATAGTGGTGGCTTCTCCAAACACGGGTGGTGTTGAAGAAGTAGATGCTTCTCCTCTTTCTCCTCTTTCTTGCCTTTGTCAGCTTGTCTTTTCTTCTTTTAGCGCTATTAAGTCTCCTAGCCGTCCTTTCAATTTCGGGATCGAAAAGGAGTTGGTCGACCGGAATACTTCCCGCATAAACTAATTCCGAAAAGTCTAGCCACACAAAAGACAAAGAGATTAGTGGAAAAGTCTTAAAACACACACTATTGCGATACTAACAACATCAACGCCAATCCGACAGGCGCCATTTTGTTGTAGGATCTTTCCGTGAACAAAGTATTTTGATTATCGATTCCACAGGGATTGGTGCATGTTATAGTCTTTCAATAGAAAAGTATGTTTTAAGATGATGTAACCAAAGGGTTTGTTATCTACTCTACTAGAACCATGAGTTTCCAAACAACGACTAAATTAATTCTTTCAACAAGAGTTATGATTTGGATTAGAGAGAGTTTGAGATTATTTTCAAGTAAGAAGGCATGTCAAGATTAGTTTCATTGATCTAGTTTCACACATATTCATTTTAATCAAGTGATGAACATAATAGATGATTTCTACAAATACATATCCTCTCAATCTTGTAGATTTCCCACCAAGATTGTGAATGTTATCATGTTAATCCTTGCATGATTCCTCACTACAACTATTAACATGGTAATCATTAAGTTCAATATTTTGTAAACTCTAACACACAAATCTATTCCTAGCATTTGTTTGTGAGAGGATGAATATCCTAGGTCACTTTGAAATCTCCTTTTCCAAGCAAAACTCAAAGCATAAGAATGAAGAACAAAGATATTCAACTATATTAATCATCAACCATGTTCATACACAAATGGATCAAAACAAATACATATTATATAGATCAACTACCTCTAATCTTGACACAAAAGGAGCTTAGCTACTCATTTCCATGGTTGCCTTGCTCTCAAGATTGTTGGTAGAGATGATGAACATGAGAAAAATCAAGAGAAAAGCTATGGTTTCTTCTTCCTAAACTTGCCCTAGATTTTCAAAGATGAAAGATAATGATGGTCTATGTTTTCTTGCTTCCTTTACAAGCCAAAAGGTCGGTGAAGTGATGGGTTGGTGGCTCAAGGTGAAAGCATGGGCTGTCCTTTTTGAATTTCGCACCGTAGTTAAGTCAGGTGAGTCATCTTGGCCATTTGACCGAGCATGCTTCCCTCTTCCAAAATTATCTTCAAAAGAATCATCCCTAAAGCTCTTCAAGTACCCTTGAATCCAAGCTTGGGAGAATTAGTTAATAAATTCCTACAATTAAGAGTAACTAAAGTCAAATAATACATATATTAAACAAAACTAGATAAAAACCTAATTAAAGCAAAATACTAGAATAAATATACAAATTAAATACAAAGACATTGTTAAGGACCACAAAATAATGTACAAAATAACTACAAATTGGTCCTTAACAATATCCAAACTAAGTTTTAGAGAAAAATGATATTTAATGCGTTCAGATAGGCCTATTCAAATTCACCTAAAAACAATTTTAGATTTTCAAGAGCGCAACGTCCCATATAACTAGGGTGGGAAGAGAAATTGACAAAAGAAAACCTAAAATAACAATATAGAAAAAAAGCATTGGGCTTCTCCATTGGACTTCCGGGTCAACCCATTATCCATCCATCACTCTTCTGATCCGCTCCAGAGGCATAAAAATATCGAAAACCAAAACCCTAATTCTAGCTATATATACCTTTCGTTTTCTTAAACCCTCTCTTCACACTCTTCAATTTCTTAAACCCTTTGTCGCCGCTAACACCCTTCTCACTGCATCCAAGATGGTTGTTCCCCGAGGTATAAGAAAAGCACCACCAACTCTTTTCTGCTTCAATCTATGATAATTATTTGCTGAATTTTTATGCATGTGTAGTGTTTGAACAAATGTTTCTTCAATGATTTCAATTTGTAGAAACATGTAGTGATTTATTTGATTATATGTTGTTAATTGTGTTTGATTTGTGTAGGTCGTGGTGGTTCCGGTGGAGGGTTCAGAGGAGGTAGAGGAGGTGACAGAGGAGGTAGAGGTGGTGGTGGTAGAGGCTTCTCTGGAGGAAGAGGAAGTGATTTTAAGCCGCGTGGTCGCGGTAGAGGACGAGGAGACCGTGGAAGAGGTGGTCGTGATGGTGGAAGAGGTGGAATGAAAGGAGGAAGCAAGGTTGTTATTGAGCCTCATAGACACGATGGTATTTTCATTGCTAAGGGTAAGGAAGATGCTCTTGTTACAAGGAATCTTGTTCCTGGGGAGGCTGTTTACAACGAGAAGAGAATTTCTGTGCAGGTAATTTTTTTGTAATCTGTAACAATTTATTGTTTGAATTAATTCAGTAGTTAAGGGCCTGTTTGTATTGAGTTGTTCAAGCTTATCTACTGAATTAAGTTTGACATTATTATAGAGACTTTTCAAAACAACTTATTTTATTTTTTTCTTCAAAGCAGCTTATAACATTTTTCATAAACTTTTGTTATATAGGTAGCTTTTGCTGGCTGATCCATAATGCTCTAAGCTGCAAATAAGCTCTTTATCCAAACACCCATAGCTCATTTATATTCTACATGATTTACTAATACTATACAATAATATGTTCTATTTTAATTTTAAAACAACAATGTCTGTTCAAAGCTTGTAATTGTTTCTAAATTAAAAGTTTCTCCTTTTACTAATTTATTGTGTCATGGCAACTTTGTCATATGTTAAATCTGCAGAATGAGGATGGTACTAAAGTTGAGTATAGAATTTGGAACCCTTTCCGTTCCAAGTTGGCAGCTGCAGTGCTTGGTGGTGTTGACCACATTTGGATTGTACGATTCTTCATTTTCTTTAACATTATCTCTTACATTACATAATCAATCAAGTACTCATGACTGACTATGTTTTGTTTTTCTATATAGAAACCTGGTGCCAAAGTCCTTTACCTAGGAGCTGCTTCTGGAACAACTGTCTCTCATGTGTCTGATGTTGTTGGTCCAGTAAGTATTAATTTAATCTTGTGTTTTTTCATTTTCAACATTGTGTTTCAGGACTGATTAGAATAACCTGTGTTGCTTATGTAGACTGGAGTTGTGTATGCAGTGGAGTTCTCCCACCGAAGTGGGCGTGATTTGGTCAACATGGCCAAAAAGCGTACTAATGTTATTCCCATTATTGAAGATGCTAGACATCCAGCCAAGTACAGAATGTTAGTTGGCATGGTTGATGTCATCTTTTCTGATGTTGCTCAGCCTGATCAGGTGTGGTTTACATTGTGGCTAATTTTTTTTAACGGATAGAACAAGAAAACCATTTGTTGTGTGGTTTGCATTGTGGCTAATTTAATTTTAAAGTATACTTTTCTGTTGTAAAACTGTTTCAGAACATCAAACTGTTATTATTTCACTAACTTAACTGATGTTTATCTATCACTTATTGGCCAGTTGATTAAGAACTTAGGTATTTTTTGTATTTATTTCATGAACTGCTTTGTACAGATTTTTCCAATTGGATTCTTGTGAAGCTTTTGCACAAACTGAAATTTTTAAAACATATTTATGCATAGTTTTTTGTTTTTATTTATTTTTTGTATTTTTTAAAGCTTACTTTTTATTCATTTTAATTTTTAAGCATTGCTTGGCTTCTCAATTTTTATACTTTTAAGTTCTATTCTGTTTTTTAATCTTCATGGTTTAAAAAAGTTTTGGTTACAATATCAGTGCATATGATGAGTTACTCGGATTCCCCTTCAAGACTTCTTGGATGATGTAGACCCGAGATTCTGATGTACAAAACAAACTGTTTTTTCCTTCATTATTGTTTTAGTATGTTGATCAACATCCTATTTTAATTATGACATGCCTAAGAACTTGCTTGTTTCGTTGAAATTCTCTATTTTCAAGTACAACAATTTGTATTTATTTTTGGATAGATTTTCATTTGTTACTTTTGATGTTTATTTGTTCTCAAATTATAAATGAATTTTATTTTATGAAGTTCTGAATAGACAAACAAAATATTATTGGTCAGTGGGTTCCACAATTTAGTGTCTGTTTTGTTTGTACTAATTTGATTATCAATGCAGGCAAGAATTTTAGCTTTGAATGCTTCATACTATCTTAAAGCTGGAGGACATTTTGTTATATCCATCAAGGTATGTTCAGAAACCTAATTTAATTTTGTTAAGACTTTTATCACCGCGATTCATTAACAGAATAGAATAACATCTTAGGGCCTGGTTAGTTTTGCCAATGTGTTTTTGTTTCTTCAATTTTCACTGTTCATTACATTACATAGATACAAGTGTTTACAATTGGCTTATTGTTTCGATGCACCTCAAAAATCAATGTCACTAAATTTTGTTGTTGTGCTGCAGGCCAATTGCATTGATTCTACCGTTCCTGCAGAGACCGTGTTCATGAGTGAAGTGAACAAGTTAAAGGCAGATCAATTTAAGCCTAGTGAGCAAGTTACTCTTGAACCATTTGAGAGGGACCATGCTTGTGTTGTTGGTGGATATAGAGTCTCTAAGAAGAAGAAAGATGCTGAATAGGCTCACCTTTCTACCTTTGGGAAAACATTTATGTCTGTCATTTCACCAACTTAGGGTTTCAATTTTGTTTTGAAGAATTTCATTATCTGGGATATTTATTAAAGTTTGTTTGCTTAAATATGAGTTATGTTTTTAGTTGCAAATGCAAGTGCTTAGAGTAAAAAGTAATATATTAATTCTATTTTCAAAATACTATGCTCTCTAATGTCTAGTGATATAGTGAGAGCAACTTTTGATGCAAATGAAATATTTTAGAAACTAGACCAGGCCTCTGATATAAAGAAGAAACTAAACAAGAGTAAACAATCGACACACGTGTTTGGTTAAGTATACAACAATCATAGAGTTTCAAATGAATCTTTTTGAGAATAACATAAACAACATAGTCTATGAAACAAATTCCTTTACCGAGGCTTATGAAGATTTTCTCCATCTTCTAATATAATAACATTATGTTTGGTCTTTTAAGAAATATTGGCTTCTCGAATTAAGACAACATCTACAAATATTGGCTTCTCGAATTAAGACAACATCTACAAATTATGGTACTTTCACTACTTTTCACTCACTACTTTAGATCATAATTATTTGTTTTAATGTGTATTATGTTTAAAACTGATTGTTCTATAATTCTATTTGTACACAGATAAAACGGGCATGTCATCATATTTCAAGTTTTTTTACACTATTTGATTGATGTGTTCTTATTTACCTCACTTGATGCTATAGTAAAATAAATATGTGCATGATTCACTTGAATTAGATACAATTTGCCTTTGCCCATTATCCACAAAGAAACAGCCAACAAGCTTAAATTATAAGCGATGTGTATCCTTATTATAAATGTAGATAATAAACAAAATAGAACTTAGAATAAACATTGAAAAATCCTACATTTTAATCATCACAACATTAATTTCAATCACTTCCATTTATAGGTTGTTCGTTGTTAGAGCTCCAGATTTGCATTCGATTAGCTGTTTGTTCTACCTGCAACCATGTTTCAGAAATTACACAAAATTTAACAAATACTTAAGCATTGAAAAACCCGAATGATTTGATTCAAAAACATAATTACCTCCTTGGTCCAGTTTGTCCTATAAATAATGACCATGAGGACTAAAATCTGAAGAATAATGCCACAAATTGTGCCTCCCCATAGACCCTATGCCACAAAGATTCATTCAAATCATATAATAGATAAGTTTATTGATGGTTTAGAGAAGATACATTTTCTAGAATCAGAGTAATTTTATACCTTGATTCCTAAATGCTGATGGAAACCAAGAAAAATTCCAATAGGGAGTCCAACAATGTAATAACATGCCAAGTTTATGTAACCAACCATAACTTGCCATCCACATCCAATTACAACACCTATATAAAATCTCTTCAAAGTTAATAGAAGATATTCAAATAAAACTTTTTCTATTTATAAAAGCAAATAAGTGATCACCTGATATAATTTGTGAGACAGTGTTGAGAATCATGCTTATGCCAAGAAAGTATGCTAATTCACTAGCAGCATGTATCATATCCTCACTCTTGGTAAAGATCAAAGCAAATTTGTCTTTACTAATGAAAATCACAGTCATGAAAATGATTCCAATGAGAAGAGACTGAAACATTGTCACCAAGAAAGAGTATTTGGCTGTTCTTGGATGCGACATTCCAAGTGTATTGGACACACGAACACTTGCAAAGCATTAGAATCAATCAATAATCAGTGTGAGCATAGAAAATATACATGAAAAAAAAACATAATCAACACTTTTAGTTATGTAGGTTAGCGTAGTTTAATAATGACAAAACAAATATTGATCCTATTTAGTTTAACTGTTAAAATATTTTATGAGATCTTATCTAGCGCAATAGTCTATCTTATACACCCTAAAAAACAGTCCTAACTTTTGATAGATTTCACAACAAGTTCTATTGCAATGTGTTTAGTTTATAGTTACTCACCTTACTGCTGCACTTACTCCAAGAAACAATATGGTGTTCTAACCCTGAATATTAAGGCTACATATTCAAAAGTAAAATATATGAATAGGAAATCAAGAAACAATGACAATTTAAAAGTATTAGTGGAAAATTAAATGTAAATATGTTTTTGATCACAACATATATATCACCTTTTGCTTTTAATTTATGCAAAAATAAGTATTTTTTTTTTATGTTCGTAAATATACTAACATTTTGTTTTAGTATTTATAAAATTAGTTCATGTTTGTTGGAGAGTCTAAGGCGTGTCAATAATAGCATTGAGCTAAATATATAGGATTCTCCGATACCATGACGCTATATATTTAACCAAAATATTGGTAGTGTAGTCTGATATGAGAGAACGTACGTCAGAAGTAAAAATTGATTAAGCATTTATAGGCCTAAAAGATATCAACACCATCTTTACTCAAATTCTTAATGCTTTTGGATAAAGATGCATGTGGTGTCAGGTTCTCGTAGGCTCCTAAAAGTTGAACCTGTTGATGTTCACAACACTCCTGGACTTTTTTTTTATCAAATTGTATTAGAGCCATTGTTCCACTTAGTGATAGAGCAAAAACATGTTAAAAGAAAAAGGTGATGTATATATATGTGGACAAAAAACAATATTAAAACCAAAATTTATTTATGATCTTATTCTTACCATATTGAAAAGGAACCAACAGCAATGACAGGATTATCAAGATGACCAGCAAGAAGCATAATGCAAGCAGAATACCATTGTTCTAAACATATCATTGCACATGAACCAATACTTAGTTTAACAAATTCCCATAAATCCCTAAAAGCCATCCAAGATAATCCATTCCATCCTTCTTTACACCAACCAATGGTATAAATTAGTAATGCACCAGAAAATACCCATCCCGAGATATTACTTGCCATTGCCAAACCAATTATTCCCCAATCAAATACATAGGTGAAGATGTAAAGTAAACCATTTTGTGTTAGCAATGTAACAAATGCTATGTACATAATAACATTAACTTTGCTTTGTAATTGAAGATATTTCATGAGGGGTAAATTAATAGCATAGGAAAACATATATGGAATCAATAAAATTGCATATTTCCCAGCCAGATCAGCAATTTCTTTTCTTGGCCAAAAGTTTCAAGATTGGAGTTGCAAATATATGAAGTGGTATCAAAAGTATGCCAGTGGTTATGAGTATAATCCATGACCTTTGAAGGTAAATACCAGCATTTTGAAACTGCCCAGCACCATAAGCTTGGCCACATAGTGTTGTTATTGCATTTGACATACCATACTGCAATTTTACAAATAAATA
>CM038792.1:199970306-200000306 GCA_021764765.1 Vicia sativa | reverse complement strand
TTTTTAAGAGCGTTTGGTAAAAATTGTCATTGAAACACTTTTGAAAGTGTTTCAATAAAGAATTATACAGGAACAATTTAAAAAACTGTTATGATTGAATATCTTTCAAAAATTTTAAAAATGTCAATACCAGAATCCTTTTTAAAAGGTTCCCGGTTAAATATATTATACAAATCGAATAGATAGATTTTTTTCCTAAATTAGTTTCGCAACCTAGTTAAAACCGTTGCCTAAAGTAAATAGGCAACGCTTTCAAATCGTTGCTGAGACTTATTTAGTAATTTTTTTAATTGAAACCCTTTTAATAAGTGTTCCGATGTCTTAATAATACACTCAATCATAGAATTTTCAATAAGTGTACCGGTATGATACAATTTTTTAATGATACAATTTTGTTACCTTAGGCCACCATTTTGGACTGTTTCTGAAATATTTTTTAACCAAACACTTTTAAAAATTGTTATGGTGTTTTAATAATACACCTAACTAGAACACTTTCAATAAGTGTTATGGTATGATAATTGTTTTAAAAAGAAACAGTTTCGTTACTTTAGGCCATTATTTTGAATTGTTGTTGAAACTCATTTAGTAGTTTTTTTTACGGCAACACTTTTTCACTTTCAAAAAGTTATCCAGTGTCTTAATAATACACTCAATCAGAACACTTTTAATAAGTGTTCGGTATGATAATTAATTTTAAAAGAAAACATTTCATTACTTTAGGTCATTTTTGAACTTTGCTGAAATTTATTTAACAATTTTTAAACCGAAACACTTTCAAAAAGTGTTATGGTGTCTTAATAATACATCCAATCAAAACACTTTCAATAAGTTATTTTGGTATGATAATATTTTTTAAAAGAAACAATTTAGTTACTTTAAATCATAGTTGTAAACTGTTGCTGAAATTCATTACAAGCCAAATAAGTTTAAATCTAATTATAGGGATACGAGGTAAAACTTTCCAACCATAACCATCCAAGCCAACTACCAAAAAGAGAGAGTCAAGGAGAGGACCACATGATCAAATGCACTAAAAAAATTCTAAAAGACGGTCTACCTTTTTCGGGTGCAAGGTAGATAATCCTTCTCTTATAAATTTCAGAAAATAAATTGCCACTAGATTTATTATTATAATTTTTCCATTTATTTATTATCACGACACGTCGAAATTTTAAAAGGTGTTCTATTTTTATTTATCTTAATGATACATTAGCGTCCAGACGGGCACGCGAGTGTCTGTCTGTCTGTTTTTTTATTGCACATCCGTGAAAATATAACTGACATTTTTTATTTAAATTTAATTCTAGAAAAATGCAGCATGTGGAAGTAAATAGTAAGAAGTTATATAGGAGTTATGTGAAAGTTAACAGGAGTTATGCGAAAGTTAATGGAAGTTATTATGTAAATCAAACAAGAGAACTTCTTAACTTACCCCATGGTAGGAAATTAAACCCTATGCATTTCCTAAAATGTCTCTCTAAAATCGGAAGTATATTTCCGGGGTGCACCATTTTTTGAAATATTTGTGTTAAAATCGGAAGTATAGTCCTGGTTCTATACCAAATGTATATTTCCGGTTCTGGGCATGATAGTAGCAGAAAATTGAACAAAAGTAATAATTGAAAAATTATACAAATTAGAAATTTAACAAATTCTACAAATTATAAATTGAACAAAAGACAAAAAATATTATCCAAAATGAATTTAAATATAACCCAAGTAATGCTATCCAAAATAAAAATTTGATACAATACAAAATCAAAAAGGTAAAATAAAGATACAAGTGCATGATCAACCTAAACTATTGGGTATGGTGGATTATGAGCCAGCCCGTCACCCTCGAGGCGTCCCTCCGCTGCCTACTGTATGACAAGGCACCCTTAGCCTCCGCCATGATGGCCTCCAAAACTCCTATGACATCGAATCCGTCAAGAAAGAACCCTCTGTCAATGCCATCCCGCACAAGCTCCATGATACGGTGGCACCTAGGCAACACGTCATGATCATGATCCCTCCTCGTCTGCTCCTCCTCTAGGATCTCCTAATGAAATGACCTGGAGCATCCTCTACCATGTATGAATGAGACACCCTGAAGAACCATATCCTGTAACTGTACTCGTAACTCCAGTCTTCTAGAGCCACGGTACTCCTGGCCTCATCAAGTACAAGATGATTCTCAAAATCATCAAATAGAGCATCCATGTCCCTCATCTTCACTGTCGGAGGAGCACATACAGTAGGATCCCGAAGAATGGTCTAGGTAACCCCAAACTGACGCATCACCCACTCAAGCATATAAGGAGCAGTCTTGCGAGTCATGTAGGCCAACCAACCTGTAAACAATGAAACCTCATCAAACAGTATCGTCTTACGTTGGTCGACATAGGCAGTGAAGTGAATGTCCTCATGCATTATCCGGTCTAGGTAAACGCGGAACGGCTGTATCGCCTGGTTCCCTCTGAGTGGCTCGTATGCACAGGCACACAACATATCCTCAATATAACCCTTATCAAGTGACCATCCTGAAATGCGGGGGAAGTGCTGTATGATCCATCCCTGAAATAACAAAATTAAACCTGTTAGTTTTAGAATCAGAATAATTAACAAAGGCCACTAAGAGAAATAATTTATACCGTCATGAGTGACATGCTTCCGGTCATCTTCCTCGTATTCCTCATAACTAAAATAATGTAAATTTCATACCTATGCATCCCATATATATCTAGTCACGTGGGTGGGATAAAGAGGGAGCAGAGATAAGTCAGAAGGTCCCCCTCCAAAGACCTGAGGGGCTTGGGGTTCCGCTAGTGCCGCTGGTGCCTTCGCTGTCTCGGGTGGCACCGGTGCCTCGGATGCTGCGAGTGTAGCATTAGGTCTCACCTCAGATGACTGCGCCTGTGTACCAGATGATGATCTTGTCTCAAATATACTAAATGGTGAGGATGTGCGTCTGCGGGAGGATGAGGACGACAAAGGATGCACCGGAGAATCCCGTCTGCTGCGGGAACACGATATAGAAGGAGTAGAATCAGAAGAATGTGCATCCGGTATGGCCTGTCCGGATGTCGAAGGTACATATGCCGAAGGAAGCTATGTTGCCTGACTCCTCTCTCTTTGCACATAAGCATGCCATGAAATCCTCTCGTGCCTTAAACGTGATGGTATCTCATCCACATCTCCTGTAGAACTAAGAAATAAATGTTAGCATATGACCTAAAGTGAAAAAAAGCAAAAAAATGTGCAAACAAAAACCAGAACTATTCTTCCAATTTTTGGGAAGAACAAAACCGGAAGTATACTTTCGGATTCCTCTACGAAGCAGAACAACACAAGTGAGCGTCCCAAAACCCCAAATGTGTAAAAAAGAAGAAGTATTGATCGTCAAATAAAGTTTACAAAGTGTTTTATAATGAATCCTAATGATATAAACTAGATAAAACAACACATTTAAAACCACATTTCACTAATTTGAGTAGAAATCACTAGACTCTAAAAATATCTTAAATCACTTACTTGATTGATTGATAGTGATTGTTGCTTGCTTGATTCCGTTAGATGTCATATGTATCAAATACTTGATGATTTGTGTTGATTGTTTGAGGAAAAAAATTGATTTTGGTGAGAAGGGTTGAAAAAAGAGTTTGAGAGTTTGTTTTGAAAAAGTTGCTGTAATGGGAGGAAGGAGTTTCTGGCGCCTTTAAGTGCGTCTAGGAACCAGAAGTATACTTACGGTTTGGAACCGGAAATATACTTCCGGTTTACACCTAAACCTTACAACGTGATTTGTATAATATAAAGTGAAAACAATGTTCACACTTGCTAAAAAGTTCATTGAATCACATTCAACACATAAAGAGTGTAATAGTCTATTATCATGCGTACATATCATGGATAATTCGGAAAGACAATATTGCCAACCATAACGAGGTTTAATCAACTGAAGTGGGGAAAGTATCCACATACTAGATTGGAATTGTATTAGACAATCAAAGGTTACATACCTAATGTGAGGTACTTAAGCATCATTACTGAAAATCGGTCGAAGTGGGAAAACTCATTAAGATTCCGATTTTTATCCTTATCTTAAGTTTTCTAGGTCTAAGGAAGCCATTGAACAAGACTATGGTCAAAGATCACATCCCATGACCTAAGAAAAAGGACGTTGGACAGAACATTTTGCGCTAAGCCTGACCTTATTCGCGCTGAGCGTGACTTGGGATTAAATTCATTTGTCAAAAAGCTACAGGGCGCGCTAAGCCCGGTCGTCGTGCTAAGCGTGACCTGCATTTTCTATATTTTCCAGAAAATCAGAAGGCCCGTTAAGCCCCAATACCGCGCTGAGCGCGATCTGCGATTTTTGCAGAACTCAGTTCTAAAACAGAACTGCCATGGAGTTCCAAGACTCCATTCAATCACTTCCAACATATGACCCATGATGTCCAAACACGGAAAACAGTAATAAAACATGCAAATTATCATTAAAACCAACATGCATTAATAATTACTCACAAACCCAAAATCCCAATTCTTTTATCAAAACCTCGAATTTTCCCCAAGTCTCTATCTATGAGACTCACCTTGCATCTAAGGAGGTTGGGATGATATTCTTTATGCCATTGAACTCTTTTCATGCCCAAACTTTTACCTCCATCATCAAGAAATCCGTAAAGCCTCTTTTCTCCATTTTCAGCATGCAACCCCAATATTCAAACACGTTTTATCCTTCAATATAAAGCTATGGAGACGAATCAATATACCAAATTGAAGGGAATTTTGTAAGCTTTCCAAAAAGTCTGGAATTACCTCAATCGGAGTTGTGAGCTGGGAGATATGGTCGGTTTTGTGGGAGCTGCTCCAAGAATACGAAAAATGAAATTTGGAGGATGGAGAAGATGACTTCTTCTTGTCTCTCTCTACTCTTCCTTCAAATTCTGATTTGTGTAATAACTTCTACCATATATGCCTTAAGATTCCATGCAAATGATTGTTTAATGACAACAATACCCTCCAACTAAGCCATATTCCCAAAAAATGCCATTTGGTTCAATTACAACTAATTCCTTTCCATTCTAACTAATCCACTTGTCATCTTTTAGTAAATACATTGATTTAGTAATTTCTTTACACTTCTAGATGTTGAGTCTCAATTCAGCCATTCTCATGTTTAGTAGTATGGGATATTACAAGTACAACAAAAGATAGGTCTAAACTCTCTAATGTTATTTGCCTTGTCATGCTTTGGGATTAAAGTCACCAGGGTTTTGTTCAAACGAGAATCAAGCTTCCCATCCTCAAAAAAGCTCCTAACAACCTCCTTCAGATCACCCTTCATAGTTTGCCAAGAATGCAAGGATATATTATATTAATAATATTCATTTATAAGAAAAATATTATTAATATAAAGGAATATACATTGTTGGAGTAATGATTGGCTTGTTAGATCATTGTGTTTAAATTCTCTTATTTATTTTGTGTGGTTTTTTGTTATTGGTCATTAGTTTATTATTTGATATTATATAAAAAATATAGTTATAAAATATATAAATACCGTACATTTGTTTTTATACTATATTATATTTTAATAAGTTTAAAGTAGCTTAAAATTGAAAATTATGTAAGAATTGTTTTAAGATTAAAAATATTTATTTCAAGTTTTACATTTATTGTTTTAAAATATTTTTTGTATTTGAATTTTCACATCTCTTTTACTTTTGAATTTTTTTTTGCACTTATCTTTTATTTAAATATTTTATTTTAATTTGCTAAATATATGTATTTATTTTTAGTGTTAAATAAAATTAAAATTTTATTTGTAATTATTATCAAATAAAACTTTAAATAAACTTTATAAATTCTTTTGTTTATTTTGTCGAACTTTATAAGATTGTTATAATATTTTTTTAAGATCAACTTAAAGTGAAATATATTTGTAAATTGTGTAAGAACTACTTTAAGATTAAAAACCTTTATTTCAAGTGTTATTTTTATTATTATAATTTTAGGAAAAACAAAAAATATTTTATTGTGTTTTGATTTTGACATCTCTTTTATTTTTGAAATTTGAGAGAAATATTCTTAAAACAAGGGAATATACATAGTTGGAGTAATAATTGGCTTGGTAGACCATTTTGTCCAAGATATGATAAAAAATTTTATTGTGTTTGAATTCTCTTATCTCTTTTGTATAGTATTTTGTTATTTATCATTAGTTTATTATTTGATACTCCCTCCGTTCCTTTTTAAGTGTCGTTTTAGAAGAATATCTTTGTTTCTATTTAAGTGTCGTTTTATAATTTAATGTCATAACTTATCAATTATACCCTTACTTTCTCAATAAATGAGAGAGAGTGTAGGAGTGAATTTATTAGGAAAGAGAAAATAAATGAGGGTATAATAGAAAACTTAACTCTAACATAGCACTATCTTGGTTGAAGAGCTTTATGCTAAAATGACACTTAAAAAGGAACGGAGGGAGTATTATATAAAAAATATAGTAGTAAAATACATAGACATCATAAAAAATTGTTGCATACTATATTATATTTTAAATAAGTTTAAATTGAGTTATACTTGAAAATCATGTAAGAACTACTCTAAGATTAAAAATATTTATTTCAAGTTTTACTTTTATTATAATTTCATGAAAACAAAAAATATGTTATTGTATTTGAATTTTCACATATCTTTTATATTTGAAACATGAGCGAATATTTTTAATTTAAGAGAATATACTTAGTTCGATTCATGATAGATTTGTTAGATTGATTCCTTCAAAATAATATATTATTCCGTCTTTGCAAGGATTCAAACTCGTGACCTCCAATTTGTAGAAGTATAAGATGAAAATGAGTTTTGGGATGTGCCACATACGACTATAAGATGATGTGGCAAATTTAGAGTTATACTTGATGATGTGTTAGAGTTATAATTGATGATGTGTTGTTATAATATTTGATGCATTGAATTTAATATATTATATAGATAGAAGTCAAACGATTCACAAAGAACTCATTTTACAAGTGAACCAATTGCATCATTGAGTAATATATATCTATAAAAAAAATATCAAATTTACAAGGATTGTTTTAACTAAAATTACATTCTTCAGATGGAAAGATGTCAGACCCAGAGTATGGGAAAATAGTCATGACAAGTTAAATTCATATCAAACATTATAAAAGAAAAATATAAATAACATATAAATTGATAACCTAGTTTGCTGCAAAATTACCTATGTCTGGAGAGCATTAACTAAAAGATAGAAAATCCACTCTTAATAGTAACAATACAAATTGGTCTTAGTTGAACCCTTGTAGTTCAACGTGTTTGAGACCCCTCTAAATTTGTCTCAAGCACTCTCCCAAGTGTTTGGACAATTATAATATAGTATAAATGATGAAACCAATTACAACTTAAAACAAACACTATTCCTGTATATAAGAATGATACCGACGAATAAAGTTTCACAACACAAAACTAAAACAAAAAGACACAACTATAACTCTCCTATGTAGTCATTTTTTTCTCTGAAGTTCTGAGTTTTCACAAAGGAGGTGAACTCCTTAAATAGCCACAGGATATCAACTCCAAAGTCTTATAGAATTTTGTCATGAATTCAGTTGTGAAATTCTGGTTAGGAAGACTCAGGATGTCTTGACATCTGATCCACATTACAAAACAGACAAGGTAGAATATACAATTAACAATGCAGGAAACAAAAGAACACAAGGAATTGTTAACCCAGTTCGGTTCTAACCAACCTACGTCTGGGTGATTCTAAGCAAGGGATGAAGTTCACTATCAACAATATTAATTCAGAGCTAAACCTTCCATGTTTACACCTCCTCACTTAATTAAACTACCCAATGAACCTTCTACCTAAGATACCACACTTAGATATGAGAACCTCTGCTCACTCCCTCAGTATCATAAACCGGGACACTAAACAAAACTAAAAACAATTTGAAGATACCACAATTCAAATACAATACAAAAACAGTCAACTTGTGACACAAACTAACTAAGACTAAAAGCAATATGCTTCCAACTTAGGACATACCTTGGAGTTACTTCACAGTTTCCTCCAAGAACATAACACCCTCTTACCTATAGGCTTCAAGGTGTACACACGGTGACCTTTCCACAATCCGGGAGGTTCACTCTACAGACTCAACCCTAAAAACTACATTATATTTAATCACAGCTGGTACCAAAATTAGGTTATAAAGCTTCTATTTATAATCTATTACTCAACTGGATTCGAGCCTTCAAAATATAACAAACTGACATCACAAACTGCTGCTAAAATTTCTCTAGGATATTCTCCAAAACAACTCCAAGATATTCTCCACAAATATCTCCATATTGTTATAACAACAAATAGAGAATCAACAACTCTGCAACAGATTCTCCTACAAAGTCTCCCTAATATATCTCCATAATTTGGGCTCCAAATAACAACAAGTAAGTTGTTACAATTCTGCAAAAGATTCTCCTTAGGAATATTCTGCTTCATAACAGAACCCAATCTGTCAGCTCAAACAAGATGTCGTGACATCTTCTTCGACATGTTGTTCCAAATGTTAAAACATTTCAACACAACATGTTTATCCATTAAATATAACTTCAACCTTCTTTCTCCTTACAAGTTATAAATCCTATTTAACCTATTGCTGCTAAATTAGTTTTACCAAACATAAAGCTAATCCTAAAAATAGAGAATCAACAATCTCCCCCTTTGGATTATTTTGGCTAAAACTAATTTACATAACCTTTGTATTATAGAAGCATAATATAATATACAAGGGTTTAAACAATTTAATCCAACAGCGACAATTTAGAAGTCTTCAGTAGTCACTGTTTATGGTATTTCCAACTTTACAAGTGACAATCTTCAGTCTTCTTTTATGATGTTGAAACATCATACTAGGACATCTTTCTAGCAGGTCCAACTCCAATGTTCTCTCTCTTTTAAGGATCCCACAGATCACACAAAGTTTCTCTCTCTTAAAAGTTTCTCTTTAGAGATAGCATAACACAATCACTTCTCCCCTTTTTTAGCCATAATAAGACAAAGGCTTGTTGAAGGAGAACTCACTATAGCACAAGAAGCATATCATCATAGGCACCATCTTCACAAAGAAGGAGAAATATTGAGGCCATGATGCACATGAAGAAGAAGATACTAAATACTTCCCCTCAAACTGAGAACTATGCTACAACACAGATTGACACAACATCCTCTTTTAGAGCACAAGAGGAACTCACTAACAAAAAAAAAACACTTGAACTATCCATTTAAAGACATAGAGAACCAGACCTCTATATTGGATAACTCAGAACACAAGACATAATTTGTGTTCATAACTAAAAAACAAGACACAAAACAAAAATAGTTGCAGAAAATGCAAGAACCAACAGACTCAAAATAGGACAACCTATTGAACATCTTTGCAAAAATAGCTGCAAAGATTGACCTCAGACTTAACAACTTCTGAACACTAACTTTTTTCCCTATGTTTGCCACAATTTGACAAACATAACCTTCACAGACTCTAAACTTACCCATATCAGAACGAAGGACATGAGAGTAAAACAAACTAAGACACAACAAAAAGTGAAGGGAAGAAAAATAAACAAAAAGACACTCTAAATACCTGAACAACTAAAATAACGTACCTAGACTGTAACAATGATTTTGGTCAAGAAATGCTACTTCAATAAGAACCTCATCAGGTGAATTTATGCACTGGCTGAAGGCAATGAATGCCTTTAATACAACCTGTTTATTTTGGAACTGACAATTTCCAAAACATGCACCAAGTCAGAACACGTGATACACACCATCAATACACGTCTTAGATGAAAAGTTTAAGAACTATCCCTGTTGGTCTTTAAGGATAAAACATGTCTTGAGATATGTCCTGACTTCTTGTTCGACATTGTTCTTCTGGATTTAAAAGATTAGTCTTTAAAAGACTTCCCATATGATTAGAAGTAGAATTACACTGTCTTTGCTGATCTCAATACCCCTTACTCCCCCTGAGATACACAAAATATGATTTTGGTCCTCACAATACTAGAAGCATTGTTTATCTGGAATTTGTCACAGTTTCTAAATTAGGAATCCTTAGTTTGCGTGCTACATAAGATTTAGATTGCCACACTCTATAACTTGTAATAGAAGTAACCTCATAGTTAATCATGTGTATAACTAATTATATGTCTTCAAAAGATAAGTCTGAACCTTATCTCCTTCTTCAATCTCTGGTGTCTTCAATAGTTGTGATGTTACATCTTCATGTAGAACAATCTCTTCTATACATCACAGTCTTTATCTCTTTCTTGATTCATATTTCTATACAGTTATCACAAATATCCAGCTCCCATCAAGATATTTGACATCATCTGTATGCATCTCTTTAGGTTGAATCAACTCTTCAAATAATCATTAGATAACATTGCCACACATCCTTAACTTGTGAAGATAACAATGAACTTTAATATTGATATTTAGTTCACACTAGGCCACAAATTCTTCATACATATACTCAGCTCCTGACAGAGTATATGAATTTTACATTCAGACTGCACATCTAATAAGTACTTAGTCTCCCGTCAAAGTACCTATCAGTTAGTCAGTTGGAATTAACTACTCACACTAGATCATTCTGGCTGATTCCATCTTCACTCTTATATTTATTTCTTGGCAATAATACAACTTTTAATAACTGAAGACTTTAAGATGATGTTTTGACATCTGATATAACATCATCCATTATGGTTATGGGGGAAACATCCATAACACCTTATTCATAATACTTGGGGGGAACATAAGAATCACAACAACTACCAACTTTCTATCCACACAATTTACACATCAAGGAATAATATGAGTCACGTCTCAATAAGCTTTTCTTCAGAATTTCATTCTGATTTTGAGATGATGGATGCCATAGTCCGTACCTATAGAGGAGATTCCCTCAGCTAGGTTTCTGGAACAAACTTGATTATGGCATGACACAGAAATATTCAGATTCTTCACTGCTATCTAACTTCCTTGATTCTTATTGACAATACCCTTCCAGGATACTATTTAGGGTAGTCAACATTCAAGACCATGTTTTTGTGGTTGAGACAGTATTCATCTCCAAACTTATTCTATGGTCATGAGTAACTCTCCACATATTTGGTTCCTTTGATCAAAAGGATGAACCAGATATAAGCTCATATTGATATCACATAAAGGGATTTAGGGGTATACCTTTATGAGTCTCTTACTTTCACTGAGCTTGACTTCTATACTCCCATAAGCTTAGGTCAGAAATAAACTAACATCTGGAGTATAAGAGCTTGTTGATCGTGTCCTGATCAACTAATACAAATGTTTCCTTTTCCAGATCAGGAGCAGGTTCCAAACATATGTACTCATACTACATTTGTTTAGCACCCAGAGCATATGTTCTTCAACTAGTAGCTGCATACCAGTCACAATGTTCTAACATCTTGTAGAACATCAGTTCCATCTCCTTGGAACACAAAATCCTTGATAATCTTCAAGGTCTTCAAACAATTTGCAGATGAATATGAGAATCATTGATCAATTGATGCTCATCAGCTTTAATAATCCATGCCTTTATGAGTGGACTTGAGAAAGATCTCAAGTATCTTTGACACTTTTACTATAGCTGTAATAATCTACCATATATTTTGTTGATAGAATAACCCTAGGATTCTTCCTTCACTATAGGGGTTGCATCAAAGGCTATGCAGCGGAATATTGCCATACCTCAACAGAATATACATAATGCTTACTCCATATTTTACTTGTAAGCATAAAATTCAAGGATTGAAAATAAATCAACCTTGCAAAACGCTTGCTTCTTCGCCAAGCAACAGACTAGACCTAACCAATATCCTGACCAATATGGAAACACATAAACACAAAAGTTACCTTATCAATAACTTCACTCCCGCATGAAGGTTTTGACAATCTTTTCTCTGTGCTGATTTTAGGGTGAGCAATACAATTCAACATCCTCACTCCCGCATGAAGTCTTGAATTTAACTTTCTTGTTTCAGCATCTTTATCTTCTTTCTTCAAGAAGGTACATATTCTGGCCAGGTTGGTCCAATTTTCCACAAATAGGTCCATCCTTCACTTCTAGGGACCGTACAATATGAACCCTCCTTGTTCAAACAATCTATAGATAGGTCCATCCTCCACTTCTAGGGACCATACAACATGAACGCTCCTTGTTGAAATAATCTTCTACCTTGTGCACAACCAGAAAGTATCCCTCATGGATCTCATCCAGAAAAAGACAGGATGTCTGCTCTGATACTAATTCAAATTCTGGTTAGGCAGACTCAGGATGTCGTGACATCTGATCCAACATTATAAAACATACAAGGTAGAACATACAATTAACAATGCAGGAAACAAAAGAACACAAGCTAACTAAGACTAAAAGCAATATGCTTCTAACTTAGGACACACCTTGGAGTTACTTCACAGTTTCCTCTAAGAACATAACACCCTCTTACCTATAGGCTTTGAGGTGTACACATGGTGACCTTCCCACAATGTGGGAGGTTCACTCTACAGACTCAGCCCTAAAAACTACATTATATTTAATCATGGCTGGTACCAAAATTAGGTTATAAAGCTTCTATTTATAACCTATTACTAAACTGGATTTGAGCCTTCAAAATATAACAAACTGACATAACAAACTGCTGCTAAAATTGCTTCACAATATTCTCCAAAACAGCTCACAAATATTCTCCACAAATATCTCCATATTGTTATAACAACAAATAGAGAATCAATAACTCTGCAACAGATTCTCCTATAAAGTCTCCATAATATATCTCCATAATTTGGGCTCCAAATAACAACAAGTAAGTTGTTACAATTCTGCAAAAGATTCTCCTTAGGAATATTCTGCTTCATAACATAATCCAATTTGTCAGCTCAAACAAGATGTAGTGACATCTTCTTGACATGTTGTTCGGATGTTGAAACATTTCAACACAACATGTTTCTCCATTAAATAGAACTTCAACCTGCTTTCTCCTTACAAGTTATAAATCTTATTTAACCTATTGCTACTAAATTAGTTTTATCAAACATAAAGTCAATCCTAAAAATAGAGAATCAACAAGTTGATCCTCCAAAAAGCGCAAGAATCAATCTTGAACAAATAAAAAATCTTCAAATTTAAGCTTTACAAATCAATTAAGTTTTTATTATGAATGTTAAGAACTTTGATTGATACAAATATTGAATAAATTTGATTCAAGTTAAATCTTTCCTTTATCAAATATGCATAAAAATAATTCAGAACAATTTTGATTTTGATTTTGATTTGAAGTCTTTTTTTTTGAATATATCTGCTTTTGGAAATGAAAACACGCTTAACCGAAACTTATATCTTTGGAGGCGTCGCTAGGTTCTAATTGTTTAAATGCTTCCTAACTGCTTTGAGCGTAGCTTTTATGTCTACTTTACCCTGCAAATATTGTACAGTAGGGAATATAGATTGAAAAACACAATTGTAATAATCACCTTTTAAGTAGCTAACTTTAAAACGATGGTATGGAAGTGGTCTTTTTACAAAAAAGCACCATTGTACTTTTTACGAGTTTTGCAAAGAGTCTTTATATATTTTGTTGTAATTTCAATTGAATTGTAATATCTTTTTGAAGGTTTTTCCGTTCTTTTGTGTAATAAAGTTTGAAGAATCCTTAGATCTCCCTTTTATATAACTAGCTTACACAAAAAAAAAAAAAAAAAAAATTATAAATTAGTTGTAAAATATATTAAGTTGTTCAAGGTCTCCAAAAAGAAATTATAAGGGATGTATATCCTTATTATAAATGAATATCATAGATGACATTTAACTACAATCTTCAAACTCTTATGAATTGAAAGAATCTTAAAAACACAACATTAATTTCAATCACTGCCATTTAAAGGTTGTTCGTTGTTAGAGCTCCAGATTTGCATTCGATTAGCTGTTTGTTCTACCTGCAACCATGTTTCAGAAATTACACAAAATTTAACAAATACTTAAGCATTGAAAAACCCGAATGATTTGATTCAAAAACATAATTACCTCCTTGGTCCAGTTTGTCCTATAAATAATGACCATGAGGACTAAAATCTGAAGAATAATGCCACAAATTGTGCCTCCCCATAGACCCTATGCCACAAAGATTCATTCAAATCATATAATAGATAAGTTTATTGATGGTTTAGAGAAGATACATTTTCTAGAATCAGAGTAATTTTATACCTTGATTCCTAAATGCTGATGGAAACCAAGAAAAATTCCAATAGGGAGTCCAACAATGTAATAACATGCCAAGTTTATGTAACCAACCATAACTTGCCATCCACATCCAATTACAACACCTATATAAAATCTCTTCAAAGTTAATAGAAGATATTCAAATAAAACTTTTTCTATTTATAAAAGCAAATAAGTGATCACCTGATATAATTTGTGAGACAGTGTTGAGAATCATGCTTATGCCAAGAAGGTATGCTAATTCACTAGCAGCATGTATCATATCCTCACTCTTGGTAAAGATCAATGCAAATTTGTCTTTACTAATGAAAATCACAGTCATGAAAATGATTCCAAGGAGAAGAGACTGAAACATTGTCACCAAAAAAGAATATTTGACTGCTCTTGGATGCGACATGCCAAGTGTATTAGACACACGTACACTTGCAAATCATTAGAATCAGTCAATAATTTGTGTGAGCATGGAAAATATACATGGAAAAAATATATATAATCAACACTTTCAGCGAGCGGTCTCAAGTTGTAGAAGCTCTGCATAGTTTATAAGATTCTATTTAACAACGATTTAAATGTGACAAATTTTAAATCTAGTGCAATAATCTATCTTATATATCCTCAAAGACAACCCTAATATTAAATTTCACTACAAATTTTTCGTGTTTAGTATATGGTCACTCACCTTAGTGCTGCACTTATTCCAAGAAGCAACGTCGTGTGCCAAGCCTGAATATTAAGGCTACAGATACAAAAGTTAAACAAATATGAATTGGAAACCAAGAAACAAAAACAGTTTAATAGTAGAGAAATGATACACTTTTTTTAATTAATTTTTATCTCATTTTAAAAAAATCTGTACAAAACTAAATCAGATACATACATAAGTCTAGATGGCATACGGTATAGTAAAAATGTGTAATCATAGCATAGCTCTTAAAAGTATTAGTGGCAATTAAAATGTTACGTTTTTTATCACAATATATATATATATATATATATATATATATATATATATATATATATATATATATATATATATATATATATATATGGACAAAAACTATATTAAACCAAAATTTATTTATGATATTAATCTTACCAAATTGAATAGGAACCAACATCAATGACAGGATTATCAAGATGACCAGCAAGAAGCATAATGCAAGTAGAATACCATTGTTCTAAGCAGATCATTACACATGAACCAATACTTAGTTTAGCAAATTCCCATAAATCCCTAAAAGCCATCCAAGATAATCCATTCCATCCTTCTTTACACCAACGAATTGTATAAATTACTAATGCAACAGAAAATACCCATCCTGAGATATTACTTGCCATTGCCAAACCAATTATTCCCCAATCAAATACTTTGACGAAGGTATAAAGTAAACCATTTTGTGTTAACAATGTAACAAATGATATGTACATAATAACATTAACTTTTCTTTGTGATTGAAGATATTTCATGAGGGGTAAATTAATAGCACAGGAAAACATACATGGAATCACTAGAATTGCAAATTTTCCAGCTAAATCAGCAATTTCTTTTTCTTGGCCAAGAAGTTTCAAGATTGGAGTTGCAAATATATGAAGTGGTATCAAAAGTATGCTAGTGATTATGAGTATAATCCATGACCTTTGAAGGTAAATACCAGCATTTTGAAACTGTCCAGCACCATAAGCTTGGCCACATAGTGTTGTTATTGCATTTGACATACCATACTGCAATTTTACAAATAAATAAATGTAAATTGTTGGTCTAAGATTTGATTCCCGACAATATCATTTATTTATATTTATTTATTAATATAAATAAGTCGTTGATATTTCCTTCAATTCATTTATGAAGTCATCATTTATTTATATTTATTTATTAACGTAAACAAACTTTGGATAAATGAGAGTGAGTAACTAACTAACCAACAAAGAGAAGTAGATAGGAAAGATGACAGATAGATAAATAGAGAAAGAAGAGAGTTGAATGTCTCCAAGATGACCAGCATAGATAGAAGTTGAAGAGTTATTGAGATACTGAAAAAGTAAAGACAAAGCCACTGGTATGGCTATCTTCCATATCTTCAATGTTTCACTCCACAAAACATGTTTCAAATCCTTCAAGCTTTTCACTGCCAAATAATCATTTTCTGAAGTGAAGCTTTTGACTACCAAAGGTGTTTCCATATTAGTGAGATTCTTAGACTCAAGTTTGGCATGAACTTGTAATTAAAACTAAAAAAAAACATGTTTACATTATATGTTGGATCTAGACTTGTTTTCTTGGAAACATGTATTTTGCTTGCACGTAATTAATAGTTTTCTGTGAAGTGGGGACATGAATAATCGTGTCCATTAATATATGTATCACTATCAA
This sequence comes from Vicia sativa, assembly GCA_021764765.1. Lineage (NCBI taxonomy): Eukaryota > Viridiplantae > Streptophyta > Magnoliopsida > Fabales > Fabaceae > Vicia > Vicia sativa. Next base: position 199,983,617 of record CM038792.1, on the reverse strand, counting down.
ATATCTTGAGAGGTCCCTATTACAATAACTAATACTTTCACCGTGCATGATCATGTGTTTAAGCGGGGCTTTATTAAAATTTGACACTAAGCGTGTATTCTTTTAATATATTAAGGATACTACCCTACCTTTTATTATTTGAAAATTGTTGGTTCAATTTTTGCGGTTTTATACAAATAAATAAATAAATAATAAATAAAAACACAAGTTTTTTACCTCCTCTCTCACCCCAATCATAGCTGTCCAAACCAACTACCAAAACAGAGAGTGAAGGAGAGGGTCACATGTTAAATTATACACTTTGAATCGATCAAATGCACTACAAAATTCTAAAAGACAGTCTACCTTTTTTAGCGAACCAGTCTGCAAAGGGACAACAGAATTTCTGCCAAACATCTATCAAAGCCTAACACAATGCTTTACCCCACTTTTCAAAACCTCTGCCGGAAGAATGGTCCGGCAAAACTGTCTTCAAAGAACTTTCACATTGGGGAACTGGGCATGAGATGTTGACGATGTTATCTTCAAGCTTAGAACTGATGTAATTTGTGTTGGATATAAGAATAACAAAATAAATATCACACAATTCAAAATAAGAGATTAAGTAGAAATTGACACACAATATTTACGTGGAAACCCTAAAGAAAAAATCACGGACAAGGAGAAATTTTTTTTACTAAGTGGAAGAAATTACAATACTTCTCTCTAAATACAAGGAGAAAACAAATTACTCTCTCTTGTAATAAGAGAACACTCACTAAAAAAACCTCATAACCTTATAAGAGAATACAATATTTTCTTTAAAACCTTATAAGAGAATACAATATTTTCTTTTCCCTCTTATTTTTCTTCTTAGTTACTATGTTGTAATGCTATTTTGTGGTATGTTACAAATGAGAAATTCACCTCTATTTGTAGGTGATTATTTTTACAAAACCATGGAAGATTCACAATACATGGGTGTTCACATGCATTCTTTGACACAATGATATCTTTGACCACATGATTACTTTGACACATGATTTCTTTAACCATATTATTTCATATGATTTCTTGACTCACATGATTTTTTGACTTACATGATTTCTTTCTCACATGATTTTCTTTGTCACATGATTTCTTTGATCAACAAATTGTGACTTTATTCGATCAGAATCCTTGACCATAATCTTTAAACACTTACCATAATATTTGACAATTTGCAACACAATCAGAGCAATATACGTGAGAGCAGTTGCTGATGTAGAAACTTTACATAATAAAAACATGCATAAATCAATCAAATTTTTATTATGAATATTAAGAACCTTGATTGATACAAATCTTAAATAAATTTGATTCAAGTTAAATCTTTCCTTTATCGAAGAAGCATAAAATTAATTCAGAACAATTTTGATTCTGATTGTATATATATAAAAGGAAAAACTGCACAAAAATGTGATAATTATCTCAGAATAGTTGCATGCGAACCAACCAAAAATGAGACAAGATGTATCATAGACTTTGAAAGATTTTGCTCAACATCTTTCCACGTAAAATAATTTTGAATCTTAAACAAATAAAATAAAATATTTAATTGATAAAAATAATAATTTCAATTTTTTAAATAAAAGATTCCGAATAAAGTTTGAATTTGATTCACATCAAAACTTCCTTAAACCAAATAACATAAAATCAATCAAATATTTGATTGAATATAAACGAAAACAAATCTCCTTTAAGTAAATCAATCCAAACTCTTTAAATCTTATCTAGTAATATTTTAATCATCTAGATAAAATATATTTCAAAATGCTTTGATTTATAATTATTCTATCGAACACAATTTTATAGACTTTAGAAATAACTAAAACTGAAACAAATCTTAAATAAAATATAAAAGAATTAGAATCAAATGCTGCACACACTACACTATTATAAAACGCATAAACAACAATGCCATAGTCACCACGGTTCTTCCTACTTGTGGTGACATCTCTAAACTAAGGGCTACCATATTATTTATTTTTGATTAAAAATTATTTGTATATAACAACGGTTGAGGATCCAACGTGATAAATATTCAAACTTTTGTGGGTTCGAACCTTAGTGTCATAAAATATTTTATTCCTTCAATGTTAAGGCACACCTTTATTTATTTATTTTAAAACTCATAAATAAAAGGGTTATCGCTCTGATGAGTTCTATTAACCGTTATGATATATTGATAACTTGAAATATATCGATTAATTTACATGGATTTTATCCGTTTTTAATTAATTAAATTACTCTTTATTAGTATTATGCGATATTTTCCATGTTTTCGTTTTAATAATTATAAGGCATGTCGAAGAAAGTAGAGAAAAGTCGATAAATCGTACTCAAAATCCAATAAAAATAGCAAGAAAGTAAATGTGGGTGTATGAGAAGGAAATGAGGGTCTAAAAGTAAGTAGAAAGAAAGGAATAAGGAAGTAGGTGACCCACTTTCAACGCCTCCACTGGTCCAAAAGGTGTAACGTATTACATATAATAGCAAACCTAACACAGAACTAAGACGAACTAAAGAAGGACTTACACATCACTTAGCAAGTCAGCATCATAGGAGAAATGGAGGCGAAAAATCTTAAATGACTTATAACTAATACTATTTTTTCTTACGCATTTTCTTTAGTGTTACTCTTCCAAAATTATTTCCGATTTAGTATATTTTACCGTTTTGGTTAATTTAGTTTAGTATCGCTTTTCTCGTAGCAATTTCCACAGGGGATTGTTGCGAACCTTTGATTCTAACCTTACGTTAGATTTGCGCCTTTTAATTTCCTTCATCGCATTTGATTTTGAAATGAAGATCTCACCGGCTTGTGGTAGACACCCAAGCTTGCCTAATATTCCGCCTTTTAATTTCAGGTTTATTTTAATTGTTTAATTTATTTTACAACTAAATTATTTGAAATGCGTGTGCCATCTGAATTGTCTGATATTATTTATTACTGTTGCGCTATAACTGAATCGTATAACATGCTAGGCTAAGTTTAGTTATCGATATAAGGTCATATAGTGAGGGTTTATAACACATTCAATTTATTCCATTTTAAAAAGATTAACTTTCTGGTTTCAATTACTAGTTTTTAATGCAATTGTTTTGTTTCGAGAGTAAAATACAGATTAGAAGTTAGAATCAACAAAGTGAGAGTTTGAGATAATAACTGGACATTAGTAGTTGTGCATCAATTTAAAATACAACAATAGCGCTTTTAAGTTGATTAGGTTTTATTTATTTTCAAAAACTATTTTTAAACTCTAATTGAAACAGCGAGAGCACTCACTTAGGTTTGATTATAGGATCTGAATCAATAAACATGAGAGTGTGAGAAGAGGGTTTTCAAATAGATATTTCCTACTGAAACATATTTAGATAATACGAGTTTAAGTCAACGAGTTGCTAAATCCTCGAAGTCCGACCATTACATTCCGATACTCTCCCTCTGAATCTAAACTAGATTACAATCAGTTAGGTTCCCTAAAACCCCAATTATTTACATTATTAGCCTTAGATTTACGTAGTAACCTTAGATAACGATAGGTCGATATTTAGTCCCTTGGGATTCGATAATCTTTAAAGCTACACGCGACAGGACTGTATACTTGCGGTCTAGATTCTTTAAGACATAGAAAGTCGCGATCAAGTTTTTGGCACCGTTGTCGGGGACTAACAAGTCGATATCGTAACTCTTTTAGTTATGCTGTAGAGACTAAGGCACAATTCCCAATTGTATGCCAAGTACTCGCTCGAGAGTCGAAGACTTAGTGCTACTAATTCCAACACAGGCTCTATCATTAGAAGGCGTCACATACCGTATAGATTAATCTCTTTTCAATATTCTATTTTGTCGAACCGTGAAGGACCAAACATGGGTGATCATCCACGTCCACTCAAACCTTATGCTATTCCTTCGCAAGAAAAACCACACAATAACCATTGCTGACTTCGAACTCAAACCTTCTTTTTGTCCGTTGTACAACGAACTAGTTTTCGGTGGTTCAATGGATGACCCTAACCTCATCTATCCATGTTTCTGCAATCACAGATAGATCAAAACAATGGGTCGGTCAAGGCGATAATACTTATTTTCCCTTTTCATTAAGAGATAGAGCCCGAGCTTGGCTCCGGTCTCTACATGCTAACTCGATTACCTCTTGGAGCGAGTTGAAGAAAGTCTTTCTTTGCGAAATTTCCCACCAAGTAAGACAACTATGCTAAGGTCCCAAATAAGCGATTTTCGACAAAATATAACGAGTCTCTTTTCGCTTGGAAGATATAAAGACATGTTGAGGCTCCATCCACATCATGGTCTAGAAGAATGGTTAATTATCCATACCTTAGCAATGACGGCGCTGCGGTGGCACACTTATGGATAAATCATATACCGTAGCCTATGCACTCATAGAGTATGGCCTAGAACCAATTAGTGGGAAAGTGAAAGAGGTCAAAGACTCTAGAGAGAAGGCACCAAGAAAGGTGGAATGCACGAGATCATCTCGACAGCATCCATGCCTGTGTAGATACTCGCCAAGAATATAGAAAGCCTAACCGCAATACCTCCAACCACCGTGGATACCATAACTCCAATGCGAGATATCTGAGTAGTTGGACACGATGCTTCGAATGTCAACTATTAGCATAAACTCCCACCGACCAAGTGCATTATGCTCAAGGAAACCCTTATTCGAACATCTGACCACGGATGGAAGAATCATCCCATTTCTCATATAAAAACACCAATGTGTTGTATGCGAGACAAGCTTCTACATACCACGGATATCAAAAAGCACCCTTGCTTCCTAACATTCCTAGAAATCTAACCTCGAACTAATGATGGAGAATTTTATAGCTCACAAGCTCAAACCAACAAGGATTTCCTAAACCAAAATATTCACACTGGCAAATCAAGCACTAGTGAATAAAGTAGTTACTTTAGCCACCCATAACAAAATGCTAGAAACTCATATTTCACAAGTGGCCCAACAAGCACCTACATGCACCTACCGTACTTTTCGAGCAACCTCAACCTAACCCGAAAGGACATGCTCATGTTATTATATTGCAAGCAAGAATATGATGGATCTGATCCTAGACTTAAGAATCTAGCCATGTCCCAAAGCTCTAGAAAAATAATTGATAAGGAAGATGAACCAAAAGAAAAAGAGTATGTGATGGAGAACCGTAGAAAAGGAAAAACCTATGTTCCTCCTCCTGCAAACCACCAATCCCATAAAACAACTCAATATCACATTCCATTCACAGCTATCACTCGGATGCCCTCGTCGCTAAGTTTCTCAAAAAATATTATCTAACAAGAAAAATAAAGGATAATGAGGCAGTTACACTCACCGTAGAGTGTAGCGCAATCATTAGAACAAGATGCCGCAGTGAAGGATCGGAAGCTTTTATATAACCTATAATATAGTATATGCATACAAAAAGCTCTACACGACTTAGGCGCTAGTATCGATGTTATGACCTTGATATCCAAACTCGATATGGGAGAACTAAGATACATATAAATGTATTAAATGGGACCGTTCAATCAAATACCGGTAAAATTAAACGTTAAAACGCGCCAGGTCGATTCCTACGACTTTATCATTATGGATATTAGAGAAAACATTACCTCATCATACTAGGAAGACCATTTATAGCCCTGAAGACATAATAGATGTTAAGAAAGGAAAATTAACCTTTGAAAGAAGTAAAATTCATCTTGACATAATTCCTACAAGCACGGCTATCGATGATAGGTGTTATCTTTTAGACGTGATAAGCAATGTCAAAAATAAATCGAGAAAACCTCATTCAAACCATGAAGATTACGATACCCCTAATTTTCGAAGATAATTGGTTTCGTTTATCGAGATAAAACCGTGATAATGTCTTTACCATCCTTGCCACATCAAAAAACACGATTTGGAACTCAAGTTTTAAAAACCCTAAGTTACAAATTCCTAGATTAACTTTAAACCGGTGATAATCCATAAAACTTGAGACAAAGACTTAATGTTTTACAAAATATCCATCTTCCTTAGGATACAACATTGCTTATTTAAAATGAATATTCTTCCATTTGCATGCATCATCTTTGGAAGATATTTAAGTTGTCTAGAGAACATCGAAGAATCAACCCGATCATGAACACTTAGTGAAAAACAAAGTAACTAAACTTATAAATGCATGAATCATATATCCGATCTCCGATAGTCAATGGGTTAATCCACTCCACTGCGTACCAAGAAAATAAATGTTGTCCACGACAAAGTTGAAAACAGCGAAAAGAGTCATGAGTGGAGCGAAAATGCATTGACTATAGAAAAATAAACAACTAATCGAATGAACCATTTCCCTACCCTTCATTGACCAAATGCGAGGGATTTACTTCCTTCTTATTGTTATTTGACAGATTATTAAGTTCTTTCAAATTCCTATCCACCACGATGACCAACAAAAACAATGTTTACATGTCCTTAAACGTTTGCCAGCGAAATGTCGTTTGGATTATGTAATCGCACCGCAAATTCCGTAGATGTATGATGTCCATCTTTGCCAATTTTATAGACAATATCATGAAAGTCTTTATGGATGACTTCTACTTTGAAAAGCTAAGGTCAAACTTGGAGAAAATCGGAAATACATTACAAAAAGTAAACCTAGTAAGCGAGAAAAATGCCATTTTATGGTGAAACAAGGAATCATGCTTGACACATAGTTTATGAGAAGGGGAGTAGACCGGGCAAAGATCAAGTAATAGAAAATATCCAACCCCAAAGAGGTAAGAAAATGGGAGTTTCTTAGGTCGCGGTTTCTACCGATGTTTCATTAATGATTAAAGATTTCTAAACCGCTCACCTCTTAATGAAAGAAGCTAAATTCATCTTTGATGATGCGCAAAAGGCATTTGACGGTCAAAAACATCTCTCATATACACATATCATACAACACACGATTGAGTCGCCATTCGAGATAATGTGCGCGAAACGATTACATGGTAGGTGCGTCCTAGACAAAGGAAAAACAAGCTCCATGCCATATATTATGCAAGTAGAACTTTGGATTACTCACGGATAAATTACGCCACTACGAAGAAAAACTTTTAGCGTAGTTTTGCATTAAACAAATTCGTTTCCTATCTAGTAGCGCAAATATTATCATCTATCACTACTACATAACTAATACCTATTAAGCTGCATGATGCCAAACCAAGGTTATTAAGATGGATCTTACTTACGCAAAATTCTATTTGGAGATAAAAGATAACCGAGATCCGTACTTTATCTAGAATGGAGAACCCGCCTCAAGATGTACCTATAGCGATTTTCCATATGAATACTTAGTGGCCAGATGGAATTCGAAAACCAACTAAAAGCCCTAAAATTTATGCAATACAAGCAAAAAGCGAAGTAGAAGTATGCGCTCGAATATCAACACTTACAGCTACGTCGACTATATCGCTTCTGAGTTATTACCCGATCTAACACCAACAAAAAATAATTATTTCATGATCACAAAATTATTATTGGGACGACCACTATTTAAGTGAGTCCGCGGTATTTTCCGTCGTCGTTCGAAAAAAAAAAGAGAATGTAATTTCTCATTGTCATCCCGCCCGCCAACCATGCTAACGCCTTCACACCAAACTATGCATTCTAATTGGCCTTTATTGGCGGTTTATGGAAAGATGTTCACGCCGCAATCATAATGCTGGTGTCAATATCGCCGCCATATCTCAACGGCGATGATGCGCCGTATATCCTAGAAGTAGGCGTCTTTGGCGTGTGGGGATTGACTTTATGTGATCTTTCCCATCTTCTTTTGACAATAATTACATACTAGTTGCAGTGGATTATGTATCTAAATGGATAGAGGCGTAGCATCTCCAACAAGCGATGCACAAGTAGTGATTAAATTATTCAAAATATAATTTTTCCGAGATTCGGTGTGCGAGACTAATCATCGTGATGGTGGCTCCCATTTCATTTCCGAATTTTGATAAACTTTTAGCGAGTATGGAGTCCGACACGTCAGAAACACCTTCCCACCACAACAAGCGGGCAAGTAGAAGTCTCTAACGAGGAGATTAAACAAATACTTGAGAAAACTATTACTACATCTAGGAAAGATTGGTCGTCTAAGCTACATGAACCACTGTGGGCATATATAACAACATATAAGACATCCATAGGAACCACACCTTTAAAAACTAATTTATGGTAAGTTATGCCATTTACCCGTGGAACTCGAACATAAAGCCTATTGGGCTATTAAAACCCTGAATCTGAATTACAAAGCTACTGGAGAAAAGAGAATTCTAGACATCCATGAATTTGAAGAAATTAGGCAAGATGCATACGAGAATGCCGATCTATATAAGGACGAACTAAGAAATGGCACGACAGATGCATCTCTAGGAAAAAATTCAAAGAGGGTGATGTAGTACTCTTGTTTAACTCCAGACTTAAACTATTTCCAGGAAAACTCCTTTCCCGATGGTCAGGACCTTTTGAAGTTATTAAAGTACTCCCAAGTGGCGTTATTGAAATTAAAGGAAAAGCTAGTGATCCGTTCATTGTAAATGGGCATTTGAAGCACTACCATTGTATCAAAAATAAAGACTACTTAGCTAATGCAGACTTATATAGTTGATGAGTCACCAAAATAGTTTTCGATTTTCAAAATAGGTCGAGCTTCCGACGTTAAACAAAGCTCTTTGTGGGAGGTAACCCACCAATTTGATTTTATTAAAAATTCTATTTATTGAAAGTTTTAATTTATTTTTGTTAAATATTTCTCTTAAATTTTTATAAAATTTTATGTTCTTTCCTTCTTTTCTATTTTTAGGCATTAGGCCGATCTTGATTTAAAACTATTTTTGACTACTTACGAGTTCACATTTCTTCTTCTTTGATTTTTGCTATGGATTTTTCGACACTATACTTGTCACATTCGTGAGTGATGCTAAGCGAGGCGTTACGATGAATGCTCGAGAGAGATGTGTCCCACCATTTATATGCATAACCCCACATTGTCGCCTTGGGTATCGGGAGAGTGTCCGCTTCATGTTTAACTAGATTGGTTGGGATTATTTTATTCATCACCATCATTACCTCTACTTATATTTGTAGTTTCTCGTTCCTTGCACTACAACCACGATGTTGGTTTAGGGTTGGCTAGAAGGTGGTCTCGTTTAGATTATTTGGTTTTAATCACGGGTTCACCAACCGTGAATTTGTTGCTGTTAGATTTCCCATTAGTGATGATGTTGTCATGGAGATTCTAGATGATGAGTATTTGGACAACCCGACTTGACTACTTGGGAGAGATATCTTATCTGCGTCAAAATCTCTATTCCTAGACACTCGTATGAGATTCATAACCCGTTATTAGGTATTTCCATATGATTACGGCGTTTACCCTATTTGGAAAACCTCAGAATGATACCTTGGTGTCTAAGGAGGAGCTGTTTATTATGTTCTGTGTGTTTCGATCCAAATCGGTAGCGGGTGCTTCTTTTATGCTTGCTTGTCTGATGAGTATAGCCTAGGCTTATCATGGCCCAATATGTGTTGGAGGCTTAGTGATTATGATTTCTCGACCTATTTTGAGGAGCCATTGTCCGTCGACCCCATTCTTGACTTCATCTGCTTAGACTTGTCTCTTTGTTTTAATGTTGGGATGATTAGATATTTAGATTCGAATCAATTTCAGTTGCTGATTCATCATGAGCCGATCTACCACTTTACACTTCCTGACATTGTGCGATCCAGTGTGCATGACAAGAAGAATTAGATTTATGACCTAGAAGGCGTAGCTGTGAATGACATGGAGGAAGAAGTTGATCCTTTGGCACCGCCCCACTATTATGACCCTCCAGCAGAATTGGACGAGTCCGACCCAGAGATGGTCGAGTTGATTGAGATGATTGAGGATGATCTTGTTACACCGCCTCTACTTGACTGCCATCCAGCTTGGGATCCACCCATAGCCCCTGCTACTACCTCTGTCCAGATTCCATAGCCCGACTACGTTGTTGCCATTGATGCACTCACGATGGAGCTTGCTTACGATCGTTCGGATCTTACTTCTCCGCATTGGATTTTATGGTTTCATGGACCTTGTTCGCCAAATCTAGATCACCTATTTCAGCAGTTTAATTCTAGAGGTGGCGACTTATGATTCTAGAACATTGAGGGCTGTTCATTCTAAGTGTAGGGGAGGAGTGTCTATTTAGAAGATTATTTATTTTATTTTAGTTTTCTTAGCATCGTTTTAGACTTATTTATTTATTTGGTTTATTCATTTGTTTTTCCTGATTTATTATTTGTTTCATTTATTTTATTTCATCATTTTATATTCATTTTATTTTCTATTTGTTTGTGTTATTATCTTTCATTGTGCTCTGTTATAATATGATGCTATTGTGTTATTATTGAGTTCATCTAAAAAAAATAAAAATGCATTCGTATTTATCTACTAGACCTAGTGACTATCCTTGAATGACACACATATGACACACCTAATTAGTCACTTCATTGTCTCCCATGCTCAATTTATTTTTCTAATTAATACATTGAAATGACACATCCATGCCATGCCACGTTACAAGAAGAGAATCGCATGCATCTTGCCATGCCAAACCGTTCGGCACACGAAGTTCTAGGAGTCAACACCTTGTAACGACCGTTACAAGGGTGGTTTGCTTGGCTTTCAAAATGAAACCATGTGTAACGACCATTATAGCACCCTAGACCATGCAAACATTATAACTCGGCCAACACCCATTCATTCTTCATTCATTTTAATTCATACCATTTCAAACCATTTCAAAAATTCCCATCCATTTCAATTCTATTCCACACCAATAACCACCACTCTAAATACCATTCAATACCTTCATTCATCTTCTCTTCACCATTAAAACTTCTTTCTATATAAACTCTTGAAGAGAACTTCACCATTACACCAACTTTCTTCAACAACCTTCTACCCTTTAAACAATATCATTTCCAAACCTTTCACAAAAAATGGCGGAAGAGCTCAAGAAGAAGAGGAACCAAACCTCACATATATGGTGTTCAGAGATGGAGATGTCAGTCCGACAAGAGCAACTTTCGAAGATTTCACAGGATAGGTATACTTCCCACAAGGTATATCGATGAAGATTGTCGTGATTTGGGATTGCTTGATAGTGTGCAATTCATGCTTCATGAATTTGGTTTACACCACATTCCACTATGTATCGCCAATTTATGAACCCTCACGTTGGAGTTTTGAGTTCTTTTGCATACGGACACTATAACACTCAAAATTCTAGGAAAATATATCGAAAATCGAGTAATTAAAATTTTCAACAAAACATGGATGCCACACTTTCAACTTTAAAACAATACATAAAACTTAATATAATAGATACATAACACTTCCAGTAATCAGAGGGTCATATAATGACTTACATCATCTTTGAACACAAAATAATCTTTTATTTATTACGTAGCGGAAATTCATGAGTCATACAAATTAAAACAACTGGTCATCTTTATTCACTCAAAATAACTAGAAACATCCTATTCAACTTCTAAAATACTGAACAACTTTTATTTCACAACATCACTTAAGATTCAACAATTACTAACAACAACAAGAGTCAACAATATAAACAACATAGACTAAACGTCCCCCCGAGTGCTACTATCAGAGCAAGACACCAACTTGAACTAACAACGACTAATCCTTCATTCTTTGATACCTGCACGTTACCAGTATAAAGGCAACGACAAACAAATAGAAAGGGTGAGATATCGAAAAATATAAGCAAAAGTATGATAACTAATATATTATATCTAGAATCATACAATATTCACCGCTTCAACCAACTACAACATAACAATCAACAAAACAACATAGTAAATAACAACCATTATAATAACTTTTATCACCAATTTAATTTATATATATCAACACTTGATCATCACCACATAAATCATCACAATTCATCACAATCGTCATAAATCATCATAAAACAACACATAACCAATGAACTCAAACAAACATAACCGAACAATGTGACTCGACTATGTATGCATGTGATACCAACATATTTTGTTAAGTAACTAGGAACATTGGCTAAAGCCCTCATCATTTATGCAATATATGCGACTCAACAAAAGACAACACATACACACAACAACACATCAACATCGTCATAATCATCAAAATGGCATAAGCCCTCGTCATTTTATTTAACAAACATCGGAAGTAAAACATCGTCATTGACATCATCATATTTTGTATTATGCAAATCATCATCAACAAAAATCATGCATTCACAAATTGGAAGTATTAATCAACAATATTCACAATTCAATTAATTCCGGTTACAGATTAATATTTACCAAAATATACTCATCATTTCGGTAAAAGCCCTCTTTGCTCTTGTTCTTATTTTTCTTTCTTCTCTCCAAAACCCCTCTTTTCTCTCTTTCACTCTATGTTTCTTTATCTCCCTTTTTTTTTATAACTCTATTTTTCTTCCTCTCCTCTTATGATACAAAACAACTAACACACAACAATAATACACTTCATTAATAATTCATAAACAAAGCAACAACACCACGTATTCAACACAATTACAAAAAAATAAAATAATATAATTCACCTACTAATTTCTCTCAGTTACCCTGCCAGTTTTTATTAAATTCCGGACAATTAATTATACCGCTTAATTCGGCTAACCAGTACTGTTAGTCAGCATATTCCACATAATTTCACAAAAACAACACCACCACAATTATCAACTAATTAATCTTAGTTACCCGGTAAATTTTCATTCAATTTTGAGCAACTAAATATACCGCTTAATTTTGGTTACTGTCTTAATTGGAATTGTTTTCTGCTTACTGCATTATTACACTTAACTAAATTAATTACATTATACTTAATCATGGAAGCAATATCGAAGTTTACGCCCGACCATCGAAGTTCGGACCGTTAGAACTTACGCACCATCGAGTTACGGACCATTAGAAGTTCTGCACCATCAGGAGTTATAGACCATCGGAAGTTACGCACAATCGAACTTCTACACCATCGAACCACGGACCATTAGAACTTCGCCCCATAAGAACTTCAGACCATCGAGAACTTACGCCCCATCATAAGTTTTGGACCATCGGAAGTTCGCACCATCGAACACGGAGCATCAAAGTTACGCACCATTAGAATTACACCTTATCGAACTTTCTGGACCACGACGGAAGTTCACGGCACCATCGAAACTTTCAC
>CM038792.1:199941023-199970206 GCA_021764765.1 Vicia sativa | reverse complement strand
GAGAACTTTAACGACATCACAACTCTTAGTCTCCCTTTAAACTCTCATAACATCTAGGATCCATATATGTTCAGTCTGGAATCTTATTTCAAATGCAATCTGTAATACATCTCATCATATGATCGGGTAAAAGAAACTTCAACATTTTCAACACGTGTCAATATTTTGACATCTTAAACATGATTGCACTTCCTATCCAATTTATTTTTCCTCTAACATCACTTATCTTTCCTCGAAGCTTGCCACTTATTCATCCTCAATCGACATAAGTTGCATCTCTAATACTTTCACATTCTTACTAATACCAACATCTCATTCATTAAGAATATATCATTCTTGACCTCGTCTCGAATAACCATGATCGGTATCTGGTTATGTCCATAAATCTTCCAATACCATAACAAATTTTGGACTTTCCCACTACAACACTATCAGCCTCGGATGGGTCTACCGCATTACCGCACTTGAGATAACATGATAAAGAAAAATCATCCACATCAGTAATATACACATGAAAACTTAATAAAATTCTACTCTTCGAGAGTTGGAATTCCTCACAACATTCAACATGCCTTTACGAGTTCTGACTTCTCTCCATGTCTCCTTAACCGACCACGAAGGTAAGTTAACCTCGATTCGACTGTACTGAAGACATACTTTCCAACCAGTTGATCCATCAAATCACCAATAATTTGAAATAGATATTTAGTCTCAATCACCACTTAAATGGTTATCAGAAATCCACACGCAACTCGTGTTACTTTCTTTCTCCTTGACTAATTAGAGCTCCCCAAGCAATACACTTGGTTTTACAAATCTGTTGCTCTCGTATCTTCAATAGCTTCTTCGATTTTCCTAACTCAGTTGACATCTTGTATGGTGTCATAGAAACAAGTTTTGCTTACCGAACGACATCAACAACAACTCGATTCTCCTCTAACACCTACATGATAAATAAATTACTTCAGTCTTGGACCATTTTTAAAACAAAGTTCATCATTATCTTAGCGCTTCAAACGGAACTCAAATCAGTATATCAAAACTCAAGTTAGGAATTTTACAGTTTTCGGAAGAAATGCTGTCAGCTTCAATCAATTTCTGAATAGGTATCGATTTCACCTTGTGGGAGTGAAATCCAAAAGTATCATAGAATACAAAATTTGAGATCCTAACTTGACATACCGCAACACATCATTCCATATGATAGGTAAGTTACAATTCAATAACCAATTCCATTAACATTGCACTTTATATCAACCATTGACAAGACACAATCAATCTTCAAGAACACAAAATAACTGTATAGCTCCATTATCAATAGGAAGTGTTGCAACATTCCCACACATGACTTCTCTCAAAGTCATCCTTCTTAATTACCAAATATCTTCTAGGCCGGAATAGCCATCGACTCATCAAACGTTCATAATCACATGGTTTAACTGAAACATTCAACGGATGACCTCAAGCTAATCAACATCTTGCTTGAGCGATGAGTCGTTATTATTCGAAACGTAGAACTCACACCAAATGGAACATCATTATCAACATCGTCCTCCACTCCCAGTGATGCGAACAACACAAGTACTTAATTGTTGCCACTTGAGAACTTTATCCCACCATCATACTGAATTCTCGAATTCGTAATCCCTCCGATTAAGGAAAACTACGCTTGATCTAACCAACTGTCGCACTATGTAACCAATAACACATCGGTCCAATTCTTGCATAGAACATCTCGAGAAGTAAAGTTTCCACTTACTTTTAAACCACTCCACCTTACACTGTAGTCAGGAAAACAAGCAATGCAAATGGTGTTTCACACACGTATAGGTATTTCCAAAAGATAATGACATTAAGACCACGGTACATGACCGACTATGCTCGATACCACTAACAACACCCCATCTAAAATACCCCGAATATATTTAATCAAATTAATATCTAAATCAGCTTTAATTAAGGTTAACACGGAAGAAATGAGGATGTCACAACCTAATAAATAAATCAACTTGATTAAGCGGTAGCCATGCTTCTGCGAGGATCAAATTAGATAGTTTAGTCAAATTAAGACCATATCTTACAGCGGAAAACATCATAACCAGAAACAGAATAATCCAATCATGTATTTAACAAAATTGAAAACAACTAAACAACTATCTAATTCCTCAACTAACGTTCCCCAGTGTTTAATCTAATCGGGGAATGACAGCGACACATGGGACTAAATGATAAGCTACGAGGCATCCTAAAAAACTCCTCAACTACTAACAATCTTAAATTGTAAAAGTAAGGGTGGGGCTTCTCATAATTAAAGCATATTATGCTTCTCATTTTCATAATATTTTTCAGCATATTAATCCACCCGTTTCATCATAACCCGGTTAATACTGGTAACCGCTAATCATCATACAACAATCATCAATCGAGAATAAGTAACACTGGAAGACATCCCAACATGTACGATTCCATGCAAACTAATGCAGACTCAAATGCATATGGTACCAACACGTGACCAAGTCACTTGATCTGATCCATCCTGGCGGTCTGATGTTAATGATTAAATCATATACAGGACACAATCTAGCTAACCACCCATCCTCACTCGGGTATTGGTTATCGGCAATCAAGTCAAATTCCACACAATGGAATTCTTCACAAAACAATGCATATGCACAAATCACTAACGTGCAACATTCAACACAGTTATAATACATCGGGACATGTAAGCCTAAGTAACCCGCAGACATGATATCATCATCCCCTATCATGAAATAGTTCACCACAAAGCATTATGCAAACACTTACCCTTCAATTGGTAAGACTATCACCGTATAATACAACAACAACAACAACTAAGATCCTTATTATCAAGTATATACAACACTGTCTCTACAAAACACATGATATCAATACCATCATGAAATACACCAATTTATCATAAACGAATCAACCAAAAGCATACTATTCAACCATCATGCATATAAATAACAACATCATAAACACTGTACATCCACACGTGCCAGTATCTCCATCACCAGTCTCTACTACACTATCATTATGTGGGTTAACATTATTATTTGAGATTCATTCTTTTCCAAAATAATTTCAAGTTTTTCTAAAATATTTTCATTCATAAGGTAGAGCATTAAATTTAGGAAACATCCAAAACAGCGTTCAAAACGGACTTACGGTTTGAAAGGGTGAATTTTAAAGTTTTAAAATTTTAAAAAATATTTCATGGACGGTTCCTCCACATTGTAAGGTTCCACATTCAAAATGGGCGCCCACGGAAAATGTGGGGAACCCGGTTCCTCCAGTGAGAACCGGTTCCCAGAAAATAAAATTCATTTCTCTGGAAAAATCAACGTTGGTTCCTCCACACGAGGAACCGGTTCCTAGTCAAAAATATTATTTTCTTCATTTAAAATGGAACCGGGTTCTCATAACCGGTTCCCAAACTCCTCAGACCCAAAAATTCAATTTTGATGACGACCTTTAAAACCATTTTCCTTTTTATTTCAAAACGTGTCAATGTTCCGAAACCATAAAATCCTTATTCATCATCAATAACACACAACATAACAGGTTTTTATTCATCGGTAATGATCCTATATCATATAAATCAGTGATTTACATTACGACTGTCTGACACCATTGAGGATACCATGAAACTATAAATTCCCGAACTAAGATTCCCTAACATGCTGTGATCTATATTATCAAAATCAAAACCTATAATAAGCAATAACCAATCGAAATCACCCCACTTACTTGTGGGTTCTTCGAATTAAGCCTTTAAGGTCTTCTTCCTTCTTTCTCCTCTTCTCAACTTCATTCTTGTTTTCTCCAAAATGACTATATTTTCCTTCTTTCCTTATTTTATTCCTTTTATTCCTCTTATAAATAAAATAAATTCAATAATGTGGTAGAGTCTTTACTATCACACACCCTCACTTTTCAACATACCTCGATTAATTCCATAATTAATCCAAATAAATCAATATATTAATAAATTATATTCTCAATTAAATTAATAATTAAAAATCATAATTATTTTTATTATCGAATTATTTAAGGGTGTCTAATGGAATACTGGTAATGTGTGGATATAATAACATATTTATACTGATATTAAGATGTATGCATGATTGAGTTGATATATCATGTTGATTGGTTTTTCATGTTTATCGCGATGTTAGATGTATGCATAGTTGGTGATATATCATGTTGATTGGTTCCAGTTAGGTTATGTTAGATGAATGTATGTAATTGATTGATATTTGCATACTAGTGATGTGCGTACATTTACGAGTTTGGTGATTAATTAATTGGTGGTTTGTGGGCCGAATCGATAGTTTACTGTGTTCGGTTGATGATGGATGGGTGTTGGGTGACTTGGTCACGTGTCGGTACCGCACATGCATTGAGTCTGCATTGTATTTGTGTGGTGGTAACATGGTAGGATGTCTTGGTGTTACTCTTCTTTGATTATTATGATTATGCATATTGAATGTGGTTGTGTATGTGGTCTGAATTATGTTAAGTGGTAAAATAAAATGCTTGGGATATAGTGATTGAAGACATAATATGCTTTAATTGAGAAGTCTCACCCTTACTTTACCATTTCAGATTAAAGTTAGCGGTGAAGAGTGGGTGAGGATGGCTAGAGCTTATCGTTTTAGTCAGCGTGTTAGTGTCATGCTACGATTGGAATGTAACAACTGGGAACGTTAGATGAGGAATTAGACATTGAGTTATTATTTATTTAAAACTTTGTTGGGAATAATAATGATTGGATTATTCCGTTTTAGTTTATCTTATTTTCCACTGTATCAAGACATAGTCTTGGTAGATTATTTGAAAATGTTGATCCTCGGTGTAGCATAGCTGTTTGAATGAAGGTTTGTTTATTTATTAATTGTGACATCCCTCATTATACGTGTTATACGATTAAACTGAATTAAATAAATTAATTAATATTTTCGGTGTGAATAATGCCACCTCCACAGTGTTACCATCTGGGTGCATGACAGCAGAAACTCACTTAGTAGCGACATGATTCTCCCAATCACAGGGGATCATCTATAGCCCTCATGTGATGTTGAGGAGGTCTGGAAAAGGAGATCGAGGTGTGGTACGCACATAGCCAAACAGCGCATATACTACTCGGGCAGATGCCGGACCATCATGTTAGCCTGGTTAGCCACGGAATATAAACGAGGTGTATCGAGGGACAACCTCCACTATGGTCCTAAAATAGGGAGTCGGTTGATGTAGTCGTGGTTGGTGCGATCAGAACACGGTAAGGAACACATTATAGTTGCCCTATTGAAGAATAAACTTGGCAGCCAAGGACTTCAGTCCTCGTAGTAGGTATCCTTGAATGTCCCTTGGATCTCTATGGTGTCGATAAAATCCAGCTCTTGCATCAACAAAATATAAATGTGTAAGTACAAATCAATTAAAACTAATTAAAATTTATCTTTAAAATAAAAGCATTACGTGAGGTGTGTGCGAGCTGATGAAGCCCTGGCCTTCCACTTGGAAGCTTAGTTCAGCTCTGCAGTGAGGTAGGTAAGAACAAACACCTGATTAAGGTAAAGCGAACTATAGAAGGTCCGTGAAATATCTCATGTAGGCCACGTCGGTGTAGCAGTTACTCATGTCCCACAAAGACGGACGCCTGCAAGTACCTTCGAGAAAACACCAGATGGCACAACCCCGATGAACCTGAACGAAATATCCTCCATAACAATCTCCCTAGTTTCTGAGGTTCCTTTTGCGAGGAGATGCTAGAGCGAAGATGCTCCTCATATAACTCCTTTAGATATGAGAGTTTCGTGTTATGGTTTGTAGGTCGTAGTCCGCCTTGCATCCCTATATGGATCAGCTCCTAATGCTCAACATCAAATCAACCACCTCAGCTCACATTATCTTAGAATGGTTGGTGTACTACCTCGATAGGTAGTCGAACAGCGGTGACATCATCGGTGTCGTCAACTCCCCAATTGGAATGTGGAAAAATGTGTCTCCCTGCATATCTGGGCAAAACACCCTGCATACCGAGGTAATTCTATGGTACCGTAACCAATCATATGTCCAGAAGGGTGGATGCGGCGATAGCGATGCGGAACCTTGAGTCTTTGGAGCATATAGTTCAAAGATTTTGCGAGTGATTCACATGTTTCAAGGCCTTTTCTTTCCTAAAACATAATAATCAAACGAAAATAAATAAATAATACGAACAGGCGTTATATGAAAATAAATAAAAAAACGGACATTAAATGAAAATAAATAATATAATATGTAGCGATAAAATTATAATACCTCTCCTACCCGTACATAGTGAGCGGTATGATCCTCATGTCGTCGGTAGGGATCTGTCCATATGGCCCTCCTGGATAGCCAACATCCTCCGCCTCTGAAGGTTCCTCAACATCGTCGTCAGGGACCTCAACATTTCGGGCGTCACAGGCATCTTGGGCACCTCCCTCCGAGGCGACTCGACCTCCGGTCTCCATCTCTTGGACCTCTCCTCCATGTGGACTAGGAAGGCGCCTCATGGAGATGACTCCTCCGTCGCAGTGCAAGAAAGATGATACTATATCAACATGCCCTTTGTTCCTTTGTGCTGTTCTCGTTCGCGCTCTCGTGACAGGCATTTATGCGACTTTACGCCTTATCTTAAGCGTGTCATCTGGGTACATCAGATTGACAATTTTATGAAATAAACCATTACAATGTTAGCATACTAATTTAAAAACAAATCAGTTAGTAATAAGTTAACGTGAATTAACCCATTCAGACAAAAATTCACAAGTTAGCATGCAAAGTCTCTTACATTACATTTTGCAAGTTAACTTACTGATCACCAAATTACAGAAATTACCAAAAATCCAATGGTTAAAACTACCTAAATCAATTTTCATACTACATTTAGCTACTACTATTTACATATACTACTATGTTCTATAACCTAAACCTTATAATCGAATAAAAATTCAAAATTTGAATAGTGAAAGTGGAAAACTAAAATTTCTTGATTTTGGACAAGTTCAAATGTGTTTTTGGAATTACTTCAAATGATAGAAGTGACTTGGGTGATTTCTGAAGTTAGGATTTGGAGTAGAGATTAAAATTTGAGTGTATTTTGAAATGAATGAGTATTGAAAAAAATTATGGTTTTGCTAAAACAATACAACGGAACCCATAATTAACACGAATTCTCCAAAATAAGGTGGTCGTGAAGTTTACTTCACAATTCTTCAAAATAAGGTAAATTCGTAAGTTCACTTATGATCACCTTATTTTAAAAAGAAGAAGAATTCGAAGTTAATTTACTGGAAACCTTATTTTTTAAAATGCGTGGAAATTTCATAGAGTGAACTTCAAATTCACCTTATTATTTCTCCATAACAAAGGGTGGAAATCATTTATTCCATGAGAAACAAAATAACTAACTATAACTAACACTTTCATATTATTTCGCCATATTATTTTATATTTTAAAATTAAATAAAATAAAATCTTTATTTCTTAAGATCTTTATTTTAATAGACTAAATTTTTCAATATTCCGAGAATTAACCCTAATTTTAATCTATGAAACAACAATACACCTTAAGAAATAAAAACTCGTGTAATTCGTGTGATACATCGGCGAAATATGGCTCTATTATACTATCCAGTATCCTCTGCCTTTTGGAAATGTTTTCCCATTATTTCCAACTCGTAGTTGCGATTCCAATTCTATAAAAGGACAAACATGTAATTTCACCTCTTTCATGTCTACACCTTATACCACTGATACCAACACACTTAATGCATTGCCACGTCAATTTAAATTACCAAAATAGCCTCACTTCCTTCACTACACAATTCCCAAACCATCAAATTCCCCGCATTACCCTCCCTCTTACAATTAAAAACAATCATGCAGAGCAAAAGATCTCGATCATCTTCCAAAACCACTACCACAAAATCACACTACTGATTTTTCCACAAGGCAATGCCTTGCTCTTCATCAACTCCAACTCCAACTACAACCGGTACCGATAGCAGCAACATCAACAACAACGAGAAGAAGAATACGAAAAACGATGGCTCTTCTCTCCGCGATTTCAAACTGAACGAATCTACCTTTTTAGCTTCACTCATGCCGAAGAAAGAAATCGGAGTAGATCGGTTCCTTGATTCTCACCCTAATTACGATGGTCGCGGTGCTCTCATCGCGATTTTCGGTACTTTTACTACTCCGTTGACTTTCATTTCTCGATTTTATTCTTCGCTTGCTAAATGTTCATGATGAATTTTGAGAAGTGAAATTAATCTCAATTATGCAAAGGTTTATGTGTTTAAATTCATTGATTGATGTTGAGTATTGAAGTTGTAGGAATGTATACAGTAACAGTATTCCAAAATCATCTCTGAAATTGTAAAATGTTAATCTGATAAGTTCCTTTGTTGTGAATTTGTGATGACTTTGAGCTGGTAGTGTCGCATGCATGCATTTGATTATAATAGATTTAGGATATGTTTGGATAAACAACTTATTTGCAGCTTATAGCATAAGTGATTATCATAATAAGCGCTTATGAGTAAGCTCACATAAGCTGTTTTTATAGCAAAAGATAAAATAATTTAAATTGTTTTTATATATATGATATAAGTTGTTTTCATTAGCTGTTTTGAAGAATTTACAAAATTAGTTCAAAAATATTTATGAAAATAATGTCATAAGCTGTTTTGATAAAATCTGCCAAACAGTGTCACACAACTTATAGAAGTTGATAAGCTCAAATAAGCCTATCCAAACAGATCCTTAGACATAACTTGATTAACATAACATGATTAACAATTTACAATTCTAAGGATCATTTTGGAATATTCACTATTCAGTGGATTTGGTGGATATGATTCTACAGATTCAGGGACCAAATTGAGTATTTACTTCATATTATGTTGTATATTTGAGTTTTAGAGAATGGTGTTTTGGTTTATTTAAAATTAATCTAAGCAAAATACTAATTTTCTTTTTGTTTGAAAATTAGTTGCGTGTTTGTTTTGCTTGAGTAAAATTGATGGACTATGTGAAATGCTTTTGTGAATTTTAAAAATATATTTGAAGATGTGCTGAACTAATTTATTGGAGATCTGTGTTGTTAGAATCGAAGAGCTGAAGAAATGTTGTTAGGTTCTTTTGTACTTTTATGGTTTGGGTTTAGATGTTAGGATAGAGTAGTCCAAAGAGTAGCAATGGATTTGAGAGTGAGACCAATTGTATTGAGTTCTATAAATGGCTGACAATGGATTGGTTGTGCCAAAGTGAAGTAAATTTAGTGCTTTGGAAAGTTGTTTATGAGGAATGTTGGTGATTTTGTGCAGTGTTGAGATTCACATATTAGGGATTTGTTGCCTCTGAGTCTTTATTTGATTTTATTCAGTTTCAGAGATGAATATATGTGTGTGCTTGTTTTGCATCCCAAGTACTGCAAATCTGTAATATTTGACTTGTTTTCTTAGCCTGGATCGTTTTTCTTAACTGTTACTTTTCTAGGGATGTTTCTTTATTCTTGTTCATTGTCCTCTGTAGACTGTGGAATCCCTTATTAATGATAATTTTGATATGCATAGTTGTGTAAAATTAGTTTAGTTGCAGTTTTGATCTGTTTTTTTATTGGATGGGTGTCCATTTAATTTACTGCTACTAAAGTGCTTTTTGATGTAATAAAGATACTGCCTGTATCCTAAAGTGTTTTGCTGCAGTCGTATTTGTTTAGTGGCTTACATTACATATTTATTCAATCATCAAATCTGGCATCTGCATGTATACAGATTCTGGTATAGACCCGGCTGTTGATGGATTGCAGGTTACATCAGATGGGAAACCAAAAGTTCTCGATGTCATTGATTGGTAAACAGAAAGCTACTTTGGTTCATGTTGAATTTTAAGCTGATAATCCTTTTGAGTTGTACTTGATTAGTTGATTTCTAATGATATACTATACATTTTCTTCAGTACTGGGAGTGGTGATATTGATACCTCAAAGGTCGTGAAGGCTGATGCACATGGTTGTATTCGTGGGGCATCAGGTTAGTTCTAGGAAATATCAAGTAGGCTGTAAATACAAATCATTGTAGTGAGACATTCTTTGATATTTTTAATATTCTTAAAATTATGGTTGAGCCTTATTCAACTCCACAAAGCCGGTTTATAAGGTGTGGAATGCCTCCAACATGTAAATAGTTTTCAGGCCTATCAGTCTATCACATGATCCATTGCGTGACTTTTAACAAATATATAGTAGTTCGGTAAAAAAAAAACAAATATATTGTAAATTGTTTGTAAGGAGGTACTCTTTAAAGAAAACAACACATGCAACTATTGATGACCTAGCTCCTTGTTTTGGGCTGAGTCTAGACAAACAATATTGTTATTCAAATAGCCCAAAGAAGAATGATTATACATTTCATTAGAATCATATCAAAATTCTGAACAATGAGTGGAATCGATGTTCTACCAAAGTTTTGCTCCGTCCAAAAGTTGTCTGAATTTTATCATGTTGGTTTTGGAGCATTTGGTTCATCGAGTTCCATTCTCTACAAAGATCTCCCTTGCTATTACCCAACCATTTCTTCAACGCCGCATGTGCAAATTTGACTCTAGTAGTTGTTGTGTTACTCAAATATCTAACCCGGTCTGCCCAAACACATACAACTTTCTTTCACTGGATCAGGGATAATAGATTCAACGTATTTCAAGAAATTGGGATATTCGACACACAAGATCCTGAAGTGTACCACATTCTCAGTACACAACTCTTCTATAGTAGAATTTGGAATATTAGTCCATGCACCCATTATCTTCTCCATCACAACACCGAATTTGATCATGTTTTCGTCTTCACCCTTTTTCTTTGGTGCCAACCTGGTTTGAACTGAGATCTCACATTTTTGTTATATGATACTGATAAAGTAATGCGGTTGATGTAGGAAACAAACTACCAACCACACTCATAAGAGTGTTATCTCGGTCGGTAACAATGACATTCGTAACAATGGACCAGTGTTCCATTTTATATTTTACAGAATCAGAATACAATAATTTAAAATACTTTGAAACTGTTATTATTGTTTTTATTATTATTTTGAAACACCTGCCTTTTTCTATTGTTCCAAGGAAATTAATATCAGCAAACTTTTTTCCAGACTGTTTAGTTATTTTTAAAAGAAAAATTGTTTTCGGAAACAACAACCAAACAAACATGCTCTAAAGTTTTTCTTTCAATTAAGTACTTGTGTTATTTATTTTTCTTTCTATTTTCCTTTGGGTGTATTTTTGTTTCTTAGCTTGCACATATCTCCTTACTTTAGAGTTTGTTACTTCCTTTTTTCCTTGTTGCTCATGAAAAATTATTTACAGGGGCATCTTTGGTTATCAATACGTCATGGAAAAATCCTTCTGGGGAATGGCACGTGGGTTATAAATTGGTTTATGAGCTCTTTACAGAAGAGTTGACCTCTCGTTTGAAGGTAACATTACAGTTCTATGAAATATTTTAGTTCTCTTTAGGACTCTTACCTCTGGCTAAAAGATTTAATTTCTGTTTTCTTCTCTTAATTTCTCGTTGGCAGACAGAAAGAAAGAAAAAATGGGATGAGAAAAACCAGGAGGAAATTGCAAGGGCTGTAAAACAACTTGATGATTTTGATCAGGTTTCGTTGTAAAATTTGATTGATTCTTCTTAAGTATTCCAGAATCTTTGAATCTCAAATTGCATATTATGCACTCATCATCTTTTTAATATTTTATATGTAGTAAGCACCAGATAATACAGGGCAGGCTGTTCACATGCTCTCTTTTTCTCTTTGTAGTATGTTAACTCATGTCCTATTGTATTTGCATTAATAAATTTTGTTTTTGAGAAAGAAAGAAAAAATCCTCCTTTCGTTTCGTATTCCTGCATGCTGTATTTGTTGTATTTTTTATACATTCATTTCGGAAGTACTCATCTGAAGTAGTATTTTATACTCTCTTATGAGCAGAAGAGACGAAAAGAAGAAAGAATAAAAACAAATGGAGCCTATGAATATGAATGTTTTTGAGAAGAGAAAAATATGAGAGACATGTGATGGAAACTATATGCGTTTGAGTTACACACTCGGAAAGAATATACATAGATAGAGTCATAAATGCATGGATTGTTTTCACTTCATCACTTTTTAAAATTTGATTAGCAGATTAAGTTGCATGTATTACTCCTAATTTTAAATACTATCACACCTTCTATATTGGACTAGTTGTTTTGTTTGCATTTTATTGTATTTGCATCTTCTTATTCCATGTAACTCAAGCATCATGCATTTTCTAGCAACACATCAAGGTTGAGGATGGAAAGCTTAAGAGGGTTCGTGAAGACCTGCAACATAGGCTTGATCTTCTGAGGAGGCAATCTGAGGTTGGTGTTGATCACGCATACGACTTTGTTGCTCTTTGGTTATTGCCTTTCTGGTCCTTGAAATAGGAAATGAGATTGAGTAGTTTATTTCAAATTATTTCTCATTATAGAACTCTGAGGATTGGAATGATGACATTGATAGAATGGTCCTTGCTAGGAAATAATGTTGGAAACACCATTATAATTTCCCTGCAGAAACAATGAAATTCATGTTTCTTTGTCTCTCCGACTCTTATGTTGAACACTCAAACTAAGGCATTTATGCCCGTGTTTGTGCTTTTTTCCCAAATTTTATCAATTGAAGTTCCTTACTTTGAAAAGGGAATGCCGTGTGTTCCAGAGTTATGACGATAAAGGACCCATTATAGATGCTGTTGCCTGGCATGATGGGGACGTCTGGAGGGCTGCCCTTGACACTCAGAGCCTTGAAGATGATCCGGATTGTGGAATGCTTGCTAATTTTGTGCCTTTAACTAATTATAGGTACACTTACTTTCTGGTTTTAGTTTTGTTTTATGAATATCTATTTTTATTATAGCTTTTGCAGATATATCTCGTGAAATCGGCAACATATTTTCTAACCTCTTAGAATGTGTGGATTGAGCCCAATTATCCCTTATAAACACAACCCAGAGGCTAAATCCACCCTTCAAACCCAACACAATGAAGGTGTTGGAGACTGCAATGAAGGCAAGCCAAATGCCACACCACAATTAAGGCGACTCGGGGTGGAACGTAATGAAGGCGGAAATTCCAACACACCCTCTCATGCCCAGGCTTCAATGAGGCCGAAGCGTGGCGGGAAGCCTAACAAGTGATCTAGGATAGGCTCTGATATCATCTTAAGAGTTGTGGTTTGAGCATATCTCATCCCTAAAACCTAACAAATTTTTACTTCCCCTGTCACTACATACAGACCCTGATTTGAAAACCAGATCATCCTACTGATTCATAGCATGCTTTCTTGATTTATGTCTTTTGCAACAAATGTGAATCAGTTGCATGGAAATTGGCACCTGAGTAAGCTGTTCTTGTGTTTCTTGAAATATTTATCTGTCTTGAAACAATTCAACACTAACCTTTTTATAGTATGTACGTAATATATTGAACAGATTTGTTTATTTATTTTATGGCTGTACAATCGTATTGAACAGTTTATATGACATTCTACAAACTGGTTTCTCTACTCTGTGTGTTTAGATTTCTATATTGTTGTTTATAACTGACATAAATCACATACGATGTTGTTATTTTTGAAAGGAACACCTAACTATTTAGCACAAATAGCTCAGTTATTACCCATATTTTTCCTAATTGAGATGTTCCTTGATTTATATAATTTGCCATTGAAGAAATTTTGTGGTCTGGCTATTGAATCAATTGCCATTTTATTTCTTAAAGTATAGTAATGCTAACTATGACATCCTTTTATTTCAGGATTGAGAGGAAATATGGCGTCTTCAGCAAATTAGATGCTTGTACATTTGTTGTTAATGTCTATAATGATGGGAATGTTTTAAGTGTTGTAACAGACTGTTCTCCCCATGCCACCCATGTTGCTGGTATATCTGCTGCTTTCCACCCAAAGGTACTGATATGTAATTTGATCTGTATATTGAAATTCTTATGAGGGATCGTATACCTATTGATACATGATTTTGTTTTTAGGAGCCTTTGTTGAATGGAGTTGCACCTGGCGCACAATTAATATCTTGTAAAATTGGGGATGCCCGCTTAGGTTCAATGGAGACAGGAACTGGGTTGATACGGGCATTGATAGCTGCTGTGGAGGTGCATAACATGTTTCTTTTTTTCTCTTCATCTGATTCTACTGGATATTCCCTTTGGTGATATATGATTTTCCTTTTATATTTGTGTTTGCCAAATTCGATAATGTGTATGGTTTGAGTAAGACTTATAGGAATGACCATTCACGATTCTTTTCACCATAATTGTGATCTCATTAATATGAGTTATTCCATGTTTCTTTTTCAGCATAAATGCGATCTCATTAATATGAGTTATGGTGAAGCAACTTTACTGCCCAACTATGGACGTTTTGTTGACCTTGTGAATGAGGTATTTTCTTAAGTATTGATTTTAACTGGGAACTTTATTTTCTTTCGATTTTCTATTTTCTAATTATAAAGGCTTTGGTTGGTTTACATCTAGGCGGTCAACAAGCATCTGATATTTGTAAGCAGTGCTGGTAATAGTGGTCCAGGATTGAGCACTGTTGGTGCACCTGGTGGTACATCTACAGTATCATTGGTGTCGGTGCATATGTTTCTCCGGCAATGGCTGCTGGTGCTCATTGTGTTGTTGAACCTCCTTCAGAGGGGCTTGAATACACTTGGTATACTTGTTTTAAACCACCTATCCTTAATTTTTTTAATTATGATTTTGCGTTGTTATTTTTGCATGATTGATTGGATTATTACAGGTCTAGCCGTACAACGGCTGATGGAGATCTTGGTGTCTGTATAAGTGCTCCTGGTGGTGCTGTTGCTCCTGTTCCTAAGTGGACTCTTCAACGGCGCATGCTCATGAACGGGACATCAATGGCATCACCATCAGCCTGTGGAGGAACTGCATTGCTTATAAGTGCAATGAAGGTTTTCAGTTGCATTTCTTTTGTAGCTTGTTTTATTTGATTGGTACTACCGTGCTCATGATTTTCTGTTGTGTATGATCCCCATGCAGGCTGAGGGAATTTCTGTGAGTCCATATAGTGTGAGGAAGGCTCTTGAGAATACCTCAGTTCCCATAGGTGATTTGCCTGAAGATAAATTATCCACCGGACAAGGGCTTATGCAAGTTGACAAGTTAGATAATTTACTCATTCTTTACATTCACAAAACATAGAATAAATGATAATTTTGTAAGATTTGTATTGACTTAAATCATATACTCTATGACAGGGCTTTTGAATATATACAGAAGTGTCAAAACTTTCCATGCGTTCAGTATCAGATAAATGTCCATCAATCTGGAAAAACAAGTGAGTATACATTCTAGCATTCTACCATGGATATTTCACCTTTCCTTATATTTGTAGTGTTGGAAAGTGCGTGTTAGTTATAAATTTGTGATACTGAGATTTAGAATAATTCACACTATTCTCACACTCCTTTCCCTAATAACTTAATTATTTTGAGATACTTGTTATCCGAGGCTCCATATTCACGCAGTCTTGAGTTTAACTCGCATTCTTCCAATAAAAAAAAAATCAAATTTCAGCACAAGGTAGGTTGGTCCTTTGTGCATTGCCCATGCTTCTAGCCCGAAAGGCTCTTTCATGAGAGGCGTATTACATTACATATATATCAATCCATCTCCTTCATTTAATAAAAGGTTGGTTCATGTCAAGTTATAGCCTATTAAGTATTAAGGTAATTGTAAACATTGAATTAAAAACAATCTATGTTGTTAATACCATATGGCAGCATGTAGGGCCCAACTTCAAAAATGCTGTAGCAGAATAGCCGCTATTCTGAAGACTGAAAGCAATGTACAAAGGAAAAAAATTCCAACAAGATACATAAGCACTCAAAATCGAAAAATACACAATCAAAGGGACAATCATTGTTCATAATTATAATCAACTGTCACTTCTTATCAAAGTAACCTCTAAATGTAATCAAATTGACATATAGCGGAAATGCGATAGAAGTATAGCCATTATTGCGAAGACTAAAAAACAATGTACAAAGTAAAAATGAATTCCAACAAAATTGATAAATACTCAAAAATAGAAAAATACACAAAATTAAAGGGACAATCATTCTTAATAGATTATAATCAACTTTGTCATTTCCCATAAAAAAGTGATGGATGGTCGGATTGGGCACCCCTTTTTGGAGTTGAATTAAGGTCTGGAGAGCTAGGTTTCATCTCTCTAAGAGCAAGCCTACATGTTTCTAAGAGCAAGCTTACATGTTTCTAAGAGCAAGCTTTTGAAATTGGAAAACTTACGTCCTTTATATGATTGCTGATGGCAGGTCCTACATCACGAGGCATCTACCTGAGGGAGCCTAGTGCTTGTCGACAGACTACTGAGGTGAGATCTCATTCATAAATTTGATGTGCATCACAATGGTGATGATTATTGAGTCACGAGTTTCAAAACTTATAAATGATTAATTAAGTGAGAAAGCTAATTACTAATTGTTGAGATATTAATTTATTATTATTTAGTATCTATGGCCTTTATGAGTAGTATCAATTAAAATATTATTTAGGATATTATTGTATCAAATCTTTCCTTAATTAGTGGGATTGATTAGGAGACTTAGTTGATTAGGAGGCTCTGATACCAAAATAGAAGATCAGCGGAGCAGAATCGGAATTCAAAATATTTTAGTTGATATATTTAAAGAAGGCAGGATCAGAATTCAAAATATTTTAGTTGATATATTTAAAGAGGGTTGAAAGAAGACAGAGTAAGAAGACAAAAGATTTTAAATTTTTGCGGCTTCTAAAAGAAAAGAAAATCCTATATATAGGGATACAAAGACTTCTTTTTTAAGTTTTAAGCTACCTATGATAGCCGATTATAACAAACAAAATGAAGTATTATTGTCGGTACATTGGGCCTCATCGACACAATAACACATCATAAACTACAAAGTTTTCTTATAAAAGTAGAGCCTATTGCTGTCTAAAAGTAGAGCCTATTGTTGTCTACCCGATAAGATTCTTATCTTCTTAGTCCTTAACTTTTGCTCTCCAAGATAAGATTCTTTCTTATCTTAGTATTATTCATTGTTTTGCTCTTGTCTTGTCTTCAAGATAAGATTCCCGCTTATCTTTGCATTGTTTTTACTAAAGTTACTTTGCCTTGGCTTTTTCTTTAGCTTTTTGAGCCATAGCTTGGATCATAACATCCCAAAAATCTTCAGCTGTAGGGTCATCATTTTGAGCCTCACCAGCTAAACCTTCAAAGGTGTTGAAATCCATTGATCCCATGGACGAACTGGTCTTCATAGATTGAATATCATCTCTTGAAGCTTGAGATTGAAAAGTATTGAAGAATTGAGTCTTCATATGATCTAGAGTTCTGACCATTATTTCTTCTTCTGCTTGGTTTTGTCCCCTGAATCTAGTGGGACCACTTTTAGTTGTGGGTCTCGTTGAAGAGTTCTTTATTTGTTGATGTTGAAATCATGAATCAAAGGGTGAAGTAGAAACTACTTTTCTCAAGCGAGTATAAGGAATATTTGCAATTGAATGCAATACAACAAGCCACCTCCTTGGCTACTATTGCTCATACTAGTAATTCTATAGTTTGTCTTTCTCCTGCTACTCCTATTGGTTGGGTTATGGATTCTGGTGCTTCCGACCATGTGACCGGTAATGTCTCACTTTTCTCGGAATTATCACCACCTAAATATCCACATTATGTTACTGTTGCGGATGGATCTAAAGTTGAGGCAACTGGTGTTGGACGAGTATCACCTATCCCCTCACTCTCCTTGAGTTTTGTTTTGTTGATTCCTAATTGTCCTTTCAATTTGATTTCTATAAGCAAATTAACCAGCTCTTTAAACCATGTCATAACATTTACGTCTGATTCCTTTTTGATACAAAACAGGGGTACGGGACAAACGATTGGAGTCGGAATTGAATCTTGTGGTCTTTACTATCTTCAACCATCCACTTCTGCTATATGTGCTACTACCGAACCTCCTGATCTTTTGCATCGTCGTTTAGGTCATCCGAGTTTCTCAAAATTAAAGAAAATGATGTCTGGTCTTTCTCATTTAGAGTCCTCACAATGTGAGTCTTGTCAGTTAGGAAAACATGTTAGAGCTTCTTTTTCCAGTCGCATTAATAACAGAGCTTTGTCTCTCTTTGATGTTGTTCATTCCGATGTGTGGGGTCCTAGTCGGATTCCTTCTATTCTAGGGTATCGGTATTTTGTTACTTTTATTGATGATTTCTCAAGATATACTTAGATATTTTTAATGAAAGATCGTTCTGAGTTGTTTAATATTTTTAAGAATTTTGTTCTGAAATTTCAACACAGTTTGGCAAAACAATTCGGAGTTTACGCAGTGACAATGCAAAAGAATATTTTTCTGATCGTTTTAACTCTTTCATGCACTCCAAAGGCATCGTACATCGATCGAGTTGTCCCCATACGCCTCAACAAAATGGTGTTGTTGAAAGAAAACACAAACACATTGTTGACACTGCTCGTACCCTTTTGCTAAATGCCAATGTACCTCTAAAGTTTTGAGGTGATGCTGTCCTTATTGTCGGGTATCTAATTAATCGGATGCCATCCTCTGTGTTGAATGATCAGGTTCCTCATTCCCTGGTGTACCCTACGGATCCCTTATATGTTGTTTCCCCTCGTGTCTTTGGATGTACTTGTTTTGTTCATGATTTGTCCCCAGGTAATGATAAAATGTCTCGGGCTATCAAATGTGTTTTCCTAGGCTACTCACCTGGGAAAGGGTTTGTTTTTTGTGATAGAGGTAACACTGATATCATTGGATATGCAGATGCAGATATCATTGGATATGCAGATGCTGATTGGGCAGGAGATGCAAGTGATAGATGTTCTACATCGGGTTATTGTGTTTTTATCGGTGGAAATTTGATCTCATGGAAAAGCAAAAAGCAAACGGTCGTTGCTCGATCAAGTACAGAAGCTGAGCATCGAGCCATGGCCCATGCCACATTTGAGCTCTTGTGGTTAAAGCATTTATTACAGGAACTTCATTTTTGTGAAGTTGGCCCTATGGAACTTGTATGTGACAACCAGTCAGCCTTGCACCTCTCCTCCAATCCAGTTTTTCATGAAAGGACAAAACATATTGAAGTCGAATGTCACTTTCTTAGAGAGAAGATTACTACCGGGACCATTAGAACCTCTTTTGTTAATTCCAAAAATCAACTTGCTGACCTCTTTACAAAATCTCTTCGAAGATCTCGGATTACTTACATATGTGACAAGATGGATGCTTATGATGTATATGCATCATCTTGAGGGGAGTATGCATCATCTTGAGGGGTGTTGAGATATTAATTTATTATTATTTAGTATCTATGTTATATATATATATATATATATATATATATATATATATATATATATATATATATATATATATATATATATATATATATATATATATATATATATATATATATATATATAACTAAACTTTACATCCCTTGCTAAGATACTGATGAATGAACACCAACAAAAAGTTATGCTGTTAAAATTTGATGAGGAGTTATATGATGAAATTTGATAACTCCTATATTGAGAGCCTAGTCTTGAATTTGTATAGAAATAGAAATAGCCAGAGAAAATGGGAAGGACTGTAGTGTGAAACACACATTGAATCTGGTACTCACCTCCATCTGATTTAGACAAAAGAGTAGAAAATAGTGGATTGTTGTATTATACTTCTGCTTTACAACCTTATGTAATTATATTCACTTTAAATGCCTTTTCTGGTTGCTTGGTTTTATCTATATTACTCACAGCCACTAGCTTTTTAACTTATGCTTGTACTTACTCATAGTGGATAGTGCAAGTTAATCCTAAGTTTCATGAAGATGCCAGCAACTTTGAGGAAAAGATTCCTTTTGAGGAATGCATTGAGTTATATTCTACTGAAAAGACTGTTGTGAAGGCCCCTGACTATCTCTTGCTCACTCATAATGGTCGTAACTTCAAGTTAGTTTACTTTTCTTTACCATTTTATTTTCATGCTTATATATTGCTATAAACAAAATAGTAAAAATCAATATCTTAATGATATTTTAAGGTCTCAAAATTGCCACCTCCATAAAAGAGTCACATAGACTTCCGATAGATACGTGTTACTATAGTTAAAAGTGAGATCTAAAATTAGAAACAAAAAATATGCTATGAATGAAAGTTTAAATGGAATTTTTGTTGGGACAAAAAGAACAAATATATATTTTGGACGAAAACTTATTTAAACCTAAAATATAGATATTTATTTTATTAGTGATTATGAAAATATATATTATCTCTACAAGAGAATAGGCTAGACAACAGGTTTGATCTCATATCATAAACAGCAAAATTTGTATTCCGTAAGGTAAAAAATATGAGCTATCCGTAACTGTTGAGTGTCGATTTATTATTTGTATCCCACAATCAGTTACTGTTCTCAACAATTGATATTGAGGCTCTTGAGCTTCATGTAATTCTCAATACCAGCAGCCTGATCAGCACAGGATCAACCTTCTGTTTCTAATGAGAGTCTCTATGAGTGACACTATAGGAGAATTGCAACGTAGCAGTGCTTGTTGAAACAAAATTTGCAAGCAAAGAGGCATTGTATTATTGACTATGGAACTAGTGCTCCACTGCCCGAATTTTGAGTTTTGCAGTAGGGGTGATAGCGATTGCTGAGCAATAATTTGAGCAGGTGGATTCTGCGAGTGCGGTGGTTTAAAATTGTGCAATTTATCTGGTACTGGAGAATAAGGAGGAATAAGATTGGAAGCCATAATTAAGCTTCAATGGCTCTAGTACCATGAAAGTATCCGTCTAGACTTTGTAGATTGAAATTATGGTTCTGTTTTAATTACGAGACTTAGATATAGAAATCAGGTATTTTTAGTACAAGGTAGTTACATAAGAGATTAGTCATGGGATGTTTACAACTGCCGAAAGCTTTGTGCATATAATAGAGTAAAGCAGAGTACTGCTGCAGAAGCTATGTAAAGTATATACTCTTTTAACACATTTACAGAAAAAATTTAATATCATGCAGAGTAATTAATTCTTTTAGGAAAACAAACCAAATTAACCCACCGGAAATCCACTCAATCATAGCTAAAGCACTCTAGGGAAACTAATTTCCTCAATTCTAAAAATGAAATATATTCATTATGACATCATCCGTGAGGGTGAGTTCACTTGGCAGAACTAAAACAAAACAAATGTGTCTATTGCTATTGAGTTTATGTTAGATGATTTTATTTGTAGTTTTGTTTTTTAATGACTTCCGAATTGTTTTCTTCCTCTCTCAGTGTAGTTGTGGATCCTTCCAATCTATCTGATGGTCTTCACTACTATGAAGTCTATGGTATTGACAAAGCGCCAT
Source organism: Vicia sativa (assembly GCA_021764765.1). Lineage (NCBI taxonomy): Eukaryota > Viridiplantae > Streptophyta > Magnoliopsida > Fabales > Fabaceae > Vicia > Vicia sativa. The sequence continues at coordinate 199,948,648 of CM038792.1, read as the reverse complement.
GGCGTGGTCCTATTTTCAGAATTCCTATTACCATAACAAAGGCCAAGGCTGTAACTAACCAGTCTCTACAAGTTTCATTTTCAAATATGTTATTCCAGCCAGGTTTGCATTAGTCCATGAAGTCGATCTCCTACTTTCAGCTGTCTTACTGCTTAGATTTAAACTGTGCCTATATTAATATAATATTCATTCACATTATTACAGTATAAATTATTTTAGATAACCTCTTAAGGTTAGCTTTCATATTTTATATATAACTACAACTCAATGCTTACTCTATATTTGTGTGTGTGGATGCTTCAACATATTAGCTAGTCTGTCTATTATAAAAACATTATTCATGTTTGAGTGAATGCAAATATTTACAAGTGTCCTATACATACACCCAGTCATAGTTATCCAAGTCCAAACAGGCAAGTGCACAATACAGAGTCCAACACTTTCAGTTAATTCTTTATATTTTTGTTTTATTAGGGCATATAGAAGGAGATATATAGAAGTGCCACATGGTTCATCTTGGGCTGATGTAACAATGAAAATGTCAGGGTGTGACATACCTCGAAAATTTTTGTGGATGCCGTTCAGGTGCAGCTTGAAAATTTTGTTTGATTGTGTAAGGTTCTTTTCACATGCTTTCTATGTTCAGATGTGTCCGTTGCAAAGACCTCTGAAATGGGAAAAGGTCATAACTTTTGCTTCTTGGTGCCAAAAGCTTTACCTTTAAGGTAGTAAGTGGCCAGACATTGAACTGGTCATTGCTCAGTTTTGGTCAAGTGGCATAGGGAGTCATGAAACTGCCAGTGTGGATTTTGAGGTAACAGAATTACTATTTAAGATATATTTGTTTCCACCTGATATTGGATAGACTTGCGTTTCTTATAAAAACTGAAATGTTCCTAAGTTTTGAATTGATAGGTCTTTGATGATTGTTCCTATAACTTTCAGTAATTTATCCTGATGATGATTATCTTAATTCCTTTACATTACCCTGGTTTGCTTGAATGACATGACAATATTTGATAATTTGTTATATTTCAACTGTATTACACTTCAAGGAGATGACAGTTGACATGAAAAAGGGACTTTAAGGCCATTTACAGGCTTTTGTCCTTCCCTTAGTCCATGTTGATGTTTGTGATCTCTGAATATAGAATCATGGGATAGTCTTCTGTGGAGGAATTCTCAGTCTCTTGAATGTATGATCTCTGTTGAAAAGCAGGGATCTGATTTGATGTTATTTTCAATCCTCACTGAAGATACTTTGGTGTTAACATGGAATTTCAGGTTGTTTTTCATGGGATAAAAGTTAATCATGAAGAGCTTATACTTGATGGAAGTGAAGCACGGTCAGAATTGACGCTGAAACATTAGTGGTATCCGAGGAACTTGCTCCAGTGGCTATTCTAAACAAGGTTATATTTTGAAAGCATGAATACTTTTCATTTTGTGCTATTCCGTTTGCTGGTGACATGGCATACCAATGAGTTTAACATGTTCCTTTATGTGTACTGTTGATATTGTATAATATATATATATATATATATATATATATATATATATATATATATATATATATATATATATATATATATATAGTGTTAAGAATATTTATATGTAGAATAGTCCCACATCGATTATATCATGTAATTAGTTGTAATCTCTATATAATGAAGTCTCGTAGTGCTTTCAAGACACACGGTTTAACCTAAATGTCTCTTAGTTTCTCCTAATTCAATATGGTATCCGAGCCTACTAAGAGACACATCTTCACGTTGCTACCGGTTGACCCACCCTTCTTTTGGTGAGAAATTTTTACGCAAACCGTATCATCATTGGTTTGCCTTTTTTTCAGCAACCTCCGTCAGATCGTCCGAAAAAAAAGAGTTTTTTTTGTACTCACTTTCACGGAATTTTTTTCTGCAATTGCCCTCTTCCGGTTTCAGATCTGCCCTCGGTTTGTTTTCGACCCCAAGAAAGTCTTACTCTAGTTCAAACAGCCCCGTTGTTGTGTGTTACGCCATGGGAGATGCTGATTCTGTCTCGTTTACTAAAGTTCCGCTTATCCCATGTGAAAAACTAACCGGATCAGCCAACTATAACATATGGGCTCGCTTATCGAGATGTGGTTTAACCGGGATATGAAGAGCATCTAACCACCAATTGAGTAACGTTGCTGCCAAACTCGCTAAATGGAAGAAAACTGATGCCTCTTTGTGTACTGTGTTGTGGTTTTCCATAGCACCTAACCTCCAAGCACAGTACCAAGCATTCTCCACTTGTTATGAGGTGTGGCAAAATGCCAAGAAAGTCTTTTCCAACGACGTTCATTCTCTATACAGTGTCATCCATAAACTCAACACACTGAAGTTGGAAAATATGGATGTGCAAGCTTATCTGAGTAAGCTTGATGCCTTGAAAGCAAGTTACGCAACCCTCATGCCTTACGCAGATGCATGACCATGCCGAACAACAGAGTAAATATTTCATGGTCATGGCACTTAAAGGACTACCATCAGAACTTGAATTTCTTCGTAACCAGATTTTATCAGGTACTATGTTCCTAACTATGATACAGTTAGTGAACAATTATTGCGCTTGGCTACACCTCATGCGTTTGGCCAGGTTACCCCTCCATCTATTGCTATTCCAACACAAGGTGACACTGCTGCTCTTGCATCTCTTGGCAACAATCAGATTTGCCTTCGAGGAGGGCCATCCAACTCCAAACCTCGTCCTAAGTGTGACCATTGTAACCGGCTTGGACACACTATCGATCGTTGCTGGAAGTTGCATAGAAAACATTCAAGGCAGGTAAATGCAATTCAAATTGATAACCTAGACACTATACAGACTACACCTTCTCTCCAGAACCCTACGCCAAGCTACGTGGATTTTCTCAGGTGGTGTCAGATTAACCAGACCTCTGGGTCCACAACTTCGATTGCACACACGGGTAATTCATCTATTTGCGTCTCTCAATCATCTCCTCTTGGTCCTTGGGTCCTCGACTCTGGTGCGTCTGATCATGTTACCGGTAATAAAAATCTTTTCTCTTTCCTTTCTACCTCTGGTTTCTTACCGAGTATAACTTCTGCAAATGGTTCTCAAACCCGATCCCAAGGGATCGGTACTGCTCAAATTCTACCATCTCTCTGTGTTACTTCTGTACTATATGTACCTAATTGCCCATTTAATCTACTGTCAGTCAGTCGTTTAACTCGTTCCCTTAATTGTTCTATCACTTTTACTAATAGTGATGTTATTCTGCAGGATCGGAGTTCGGGACAGACGATTGGCGTCGGATGTGAGTCTCAAGGCCTCTACTACTTCTCTACGTCATCTACCACATGCTCCACCACAAATACTCCACTCATTATACATGCGCAGTTAGGTCATCCAGGTCTTCCCAAGCTACAAAAGTTGGTGCCCAGTTTATCTAAATTATCCACTTTACATTGTGAGTCTTGTCAGTTAGGGAAACATACTCGTAGTCACTTTCCCGATCGAGTCAATAAACGGGCCCCTTTTGCTTTAGTTCACTCCGATGTTTGGGGTCCATCGCGTAGCGTGTCTACTTTTGAGTCTAGGTATTTTGTAACATTTATTGATGATTTTTCACGTTGCACGTGATTATTTTTAATGAAAAATAGATCTGAATTGTTTTCTATTTTTGAACAATTTTATCGAGAAATAAGAACACAATTTGGTTTGTCAATTCGTACCTTAAGAAGTGACAATGCACGTGAATATTTATCCCAACAATTTCAAACTTTTATGTCATCCAATGGTATTCTGCACCAAACATCTTGCCCTCATACACCTCAACAAAACGGGGTAGCCGGACGCAAAAAGCCGATCTCGTAGAAACCACTGGACTCTACTTCTGGTAATGTCCCTCTCAGATTTTGGGATGTGTCCGGCGTGTTACCTCATAAATCGCATGCCCTCATCTATCTTTAATAATAAAATCCTCATTCAATCCTCGCTTCCAAACTCTCCTCTTCACCCATTCCTCCCGAGTCTTGGTCTACATGTTTTGCATAATCTCTCCCGGTCTTGACAAACTATCAGCTCGATCACTAAAGTGTGTCTTTCTTGGTTATCATCGATCCCAAAAGGGTTATCGTTGCTACTCACACACTCTGCAACGATACCTGATATCGGCCGATGTTAAGTTCTTTGAGTCTGTGCCATATTTTGCGTCCACCCAAGTCACTCCGGAACCCCTTCAGGAAAGTACTCCCACACCTCTTCCGGAAGTCCCATTTTCCAGTATCCCCTATCATTCTAGGGAACCTGTCCCACGAGAAACCCCTATGGTTAACCCCCCACTTCTCGCCCACTTCAAACATATCATCGTCGTCAACCAACGTCTGTCATACCGCCCCTGAGGTCATACCTGTCCCTGAGGTCATTGCAGACTCTCCTCCGACGCTATCGCCATCACCGGATTCGATCCTGCAACCTGAGTCTGATCTTCCGATTGCCCTTCGCAAAGGTATACGTCAAACACGAAATCCTTCTCCACATTATATTGATTTATGTTATCATCGTCTTTCCCCGTTGCAGTATACTTGTTTGTCCTCTTTGTCTTCTGTTTCTATTCCTAAATCTCCAGGTGAAGCATTATCTCACCCTGAGTGAAGGCAAGCAATGATTGATGAAATGTGTGTTTCAAAGCAGGGTACTGAACGTTCCTCTACCCATCGGAAAATTTTTAGTAGGTTGTCGTTGGCTTTATACAGTGAAGGTTGGTCCAGATGGTAAGATTGATCGTTTTAAAGCTCGCTTGGTAGCCAAAGGATACACTCAGATTTTTGGATTGGATTATAGTGATACCTTCTCGCCTGTAGCCAAGATGGCATCTGTTAGACTTCTTCTAGCCATTGCAGCCTTTCAACATTGGCCTCTTCATCAACTTGACATCAAAAATGCATTTTTACATGGTGATCTTGACGAGGAAGTATATATGGAGCAACCACCTGGGTTTGTTGCTCAGGGGGAGTCATCGAATATGGTTTGTAGGCTACGGAAGTCTCTTTATGGTCTTAAGCAATCTCCGAGAGCTTGGTTTGGCAGATTTAGCACTGTAGTACAACAATTTGGTATGGTCCGTAGTGAAGCTGATCATTCTGTCTTTTATCGCACCGGTCAAGGGTGTATTTATCTTATTGTATGTAGATGATATTGTCGGGTAGTGATGAGCCGGGAATACTCCATTGAAACGACATCTTCGAATCAATTTCGGACAAAAGATCTTGGTAAACTCGGTATTTTTGGAATCGAGGTGGCCCAATCTAAAGATGGTTTGGTGCTTTCTCAACGGAAATATGCTATGGATATTTTGGAAGAAAGCAGTTTGTTGAACGCTAAACGGTGATACTCCTATGGACCCAAGTGTCAAACTACTACCCAATCTGGAGCCTCCTCGGTCTCGGGAAGATATAGGAGATTGGTTGGAAGTTAAATTATCTCACCACCGTTCGACATTTCTTTTGCGATCGATGTGGTAAGTCGGCTTAAATTCCCTTGTCGGGAACACATGGATCTTTGTTATTCGGATTCGAGATACATCAAATGTGCCCCGGAAAAGGTTTAGTGTATGGAGATAAAGGACATACTCGGATAGTTGGATACTCGATCTGATTGGGCGTGGTCACTAATTGATAGGCGATCCACCTCGGGTATGTGTACTTGTTGGAAACCTTATATCTGGAAAAGTAAGAAACAAAATGTAGTTGCAAGATCAAGCGCCGAGGCAGAGTATAGAGCCATGACAATGGCAACATGTGAACTCATTTGGTTAAAACAGTTGCTCAAAGAACTTAAAATTGAAGAAGCAAGATCAATGACACTTGTATGTGATAATCAAGCTGCATTGCACATTGCTTCAAATCCAGTCTTCCATGAGAGGACCAAACATATTGAGATAGATTGTCACTTTGTCAAAGAGAAGATTGAATCTGGCGACATTGTCACAAGTTTTGTCAACTCTAATGATCAATTGGCAGATGTGTTTACAAAATCTCCGAAGTCCCAGAACTAATTATATATGTGGCAAGCTTGGTGCATTTGACTTATATGCTCCAGCTTGAGGGGTAGTGTTGATATATATATATATATATATATATATATATATATATATATATATATATATATATATATATATAGTGTTAGGAATATTTATATGTAGAATAGTCCCACATCGATTATATCATGTAATTAGTTGTAATCTCTCTATATATAATAAAGTCTCCGTAGTGCTTTCAAGACACACGGTTTAACCTAAATGTCTCTTAGTCTCCTAATTCAATATGTACAAAACATGCAGATTAGGGTTCCTTACCGACCAATAGATTCTAAGATTTGTGCACCTCAGCAGATCGTGATAAACTTCCATCTGGAAAACAGATACTGGCGCTGACTTTGACGTGAGTTTTGTATTTACTGTGTCGTGTCTGTGGATCATTTAGACGGTCTTTTCTCATTAATCTGATATTACAGCTACAAGGTCAAATTGGAAGATGGAGCTCAAGTAAAGCCTCACATACCATTGCTAAATGACCGGATATATGACACTAAATTTGAGTCTCAGTTTTATATGATTTCTGACTCCAACAAGGTATGTTCATATTTAATTTCCTTCTGTTCTGAAAATGTATGGGATGGTTCCATTTTAGAAATTTTATAATCAGATGAATAATAAATTGCATGCAAGTTATTCTCTTAGTTAGGCATGCTGATTTTTATATTTCTTAGTATGCCATATTTCTAGTTGACTAATGATCTGCTAATGCTGTAGTAGGGAGGGATTACAAATTTACATGTAGTGGAATATACAACCTACCTATTGGGTCATAGTGTGTGTGGAAATTAATAATAGATATGATTATTTGCTCAATAATATTTTTTTACATGTCGGCTTTCTTTATTCCATCATGTTTTGTGTTTTGTAAATTCATTTGTGAAACCTAAATTTTTCATTACATCTCTTCACGTCAAGGTCTATTGGGCTGGTGTAGATAACATGGATGGCCCAGTATCAAATCTAGAATAGACTCCGATACCATCTTAGAGTTTAGCATTGAGTCTAACTCAACTCCAAAGCTAGATACCATCTTAGAGTTTAGCATTGAGTCTAACTCAACTCCGAAAGCTAGCTCATGGGGTGAGGGATGCCTCCCATTAATGACTATATTTAGACCATATCTCTATCTAACATGAGACTCTTTTTGAAATGAATTTCTTTCTATGATTCCAACATGTTTTGTATTTTGGTGGCCTTGTTTGCTTCACACATTAATCTTTTTATTTTTCACTATTCTGATAATAGTAGCGTGTATTCAAGTGGAGATGCCTATCCAAGCTCTACAAATCTTCCAAGGAGGAATATAATTTGCAGCTCTATTTGAGGTATATATCATTTATGTTGCACATACTTGTTTGTTCCCACTGGAGCTTTCTGTAGACCTGATGACAGTTATTAATTTCAAACTTGTATATTTTGAAAAATTGTTTGAATTCCATGGGGTAGTGGTTAACTCCTAGTTTGGTTAAGAGGACTTGGCTTGTTTGTTTATCAATACCTGCAATAAGAAGTTGGCATGTGTACTGAGTGGAATATT
>CM038792.1:199879747-199940923 GCA_021764765.1 Vicia sativa | reverse complement strand
TTTCTCTACAAATTACCACCTTGCCTCTTATCATCTCTAACACTAAATAACTCTTATTCTATTTATTTAAATCCAAATAATTTAATAAATCATTATTAAATCTAAATAATTCTAAATAATTATTTAAATTTTAAACCTCTTACTCTCATCATACACCACATAACTCATCATCTTAAACATCTTAATCATCAAGTCATCGCTATTGCATCAGAGATGCATCATGAATACACATCATGTAATGTCACATGGACTCACACAAAGCACCAAAACATCTTAAATAAGCATCAAAACATCATACACTTCACTAGACTCATATAATCATACTAAATTAATTAATTAAATAATTAATCTAAAATTGGTGTTACACCCCAATCGGAAAAGCACTTTGCCGCTTGCGAAGGCCCATGATTAATCCAAGATAAGTAAGGGGACATTTGAGCCTTTCACCAGTTGGGGTGCTGCTCAAAGAAACCCTTTTTAGCTCATTTTCTATCAACCTGCCAAAATCAATAAGGGCCTGATCAAGCATAGCAACAATAAGTCCAACAGTCTCTACAGGAATCGAAGAGGTGTGACTCTGTGGCCTCAGGGTATAAAGGGCCACACACATCAACATCCGAGCGTTTATCTTCAAATTGTTCCTGTTGAATTTCAAAGGCAACCTAGACAAATTTACCTCATAGGAGTGCCCTTGCAAGAAAAACTTAGCCCTTAAAGTTTCAAATTTCCAACTTCCCCTGGCCAAACGATCATGATAATCATCTAGCTCATCTTCTCCTTCTGTCCAAGTTATACCCAAATAGTCAAGAATAGCAGTCCGAGAAAAGTTGATTACCTTACCACGAATCATTGTGGTGAAATCAAAACGAGACCCCTCAGATGGAAGAGCATTCCCGTAGAATTCGCGAACAATCTCTATATTGACTTTTTGATGGGCTCACATAGAACGCCTAAATTATAGTCCTCAAGGATTGACCCACGATCAATATAATTTCCAATCTCACTTATCCGGATAAATCTCTCCGTCCATACATTTTGCTCCTCCAAAACCTTGTACCTCGACTCTTTATCCGGACCAAGAAATCTCGTCCCATCAAAGGAAATTGAACGGGGTCTAGATGATCCCGCTCCAGCTGACATAAACCTTTGCCTCTTTGGTCCCATCTGAAACATAAAACAAAAAAACAAAAAACGACACCGAAATGTAAATTAGAAATTATTTCTCTGCAGAAATTTGTGCATAAGAACTCACTCAAGCATCAAGAACACATTGCACTATACAAAATAGCGAGAGAAAATATTTTAAACTCCTGCATCACGCTAAGCCCGGTCTGCATGAAACTCTAATTTTTTTATGTTACGAACACAAAATCTTGAGATATACTAACATACCTACTTGAGTTGCAATATTAATATATATATATATATATATATATATATATATATATATATATATATATATATATATATATATATATATATATATATAGGGATGTATCAGTAGAGTGTTATTTAAATAAGAGATAGGAGGATTCAATGTTAACCATTGGATTTGATAAATGGTCTTGATGAGATCTTGCAAATATCTTGCAAATTAAAAAAACACATTTATTGCAGCATAACATCCTTCATTCCTATATAGACTTGTTATTTATGCTATATATGATATAGTTATCAATATGAGAATTATAATTGTGATTCTAGTGATGAGAATCTTATAAGACATATGCAATGATTCTGCTACAACAGTTAGAAAATTATAATAAGTGTATATAAAATCTCTACAATTCAATATTAGGCAACATGATAAAAATTTATCGATAAATATAATGATAAACTATACCTTTATATTTGTTCGGAAAATTTTGTTTCCAAACATATCTATCTTTTTTTTGTGTGACTTGATTTTTTAAATGAGAGAGTCTAATATAAAGAGAATGTATAAGTTCTCATGTCAATACCTTACTAAATACCAAGATATCCTTTCCATGTTCTACAATATGTTTATGGTCATTGAAAAATGTAATCTCAAAGAGGTTATTGATAAATGAATTCAAAATATGCATTTTTTGTTATTAAAAATGGTTAGGTAAATATAGATGTTATAGAGACATGAAAAGAAAGAGTAGATAGTAAAGATCATGAGATATAATATTATCTATTTCTCTATTTGTATAATTATCATAAGTAGTGCAAAGAGTAAATATTTTTTAATTGATTATTCTTTCAATTATATGAGTTAATGCAGAAGAAAGAGAAGAGACATTTTCTTTATAATATAGTCATGATTCTGGTGATGAGAATCTTATAAACATATATATAAGACATATGCGTGATTCTGCTACAACAGTTAGAAAATTATAAGTGTAAATAAAATCTCTACAATTAAATATTAGACAAGATGAGAAAAATTTATCGATAAATGTAAAGATAAACTATACCTTTATATTTGTTCGGTAACTTATGTTTCCGAATATATCTATCTTTTTTTATGTAACTTGATTTCCTATATAAGGGAATCTAATATAAAGAGAATGTATAAGTTGTCATGTCAATACATTGTTATACACCAAGATATCATTTTCATGTTCTACAATATGTTGATGGTCATTGGAAAAGGTAATCTCAAAGAGATTATTGATAAATTAATCCAAAAAAAAATTGCATTTTTTTGTTATTTAAAATGGTTAGATAAATATGGATGTTATTGAAACATGAAAAGAAAGAGTAGATAGTTAAAATCTTGAGATACAACACTTATCTATTTCTCTATTTGTACAATTATCGTAAGTAGTTCAAAGAGTAAACTTTTTTTCAATTGAGTCACATATGCGTTAAATGCAGAAGAAAGAGAAGAAACATTTTCTTATTAATTGATAAAAAATTAAAAATCTATGTAAATGAAGAAATGACATTAATTACTTTTATAGAGACTAAATAACTCATGTAATCAATTTTTTTTTAAAATATTTTATTTAATGGGTAGTATTGATTCATATAGTTAAAATTTATGTTTAATGTTGATGGATCAATTTTAACAAAATGAGTTATAAATATTTTATAGTTATATTTGTCTTTGATAATATAAATATAAATTAAATATAAATATAAAAAGAGTTGTAGTTTGATCTTTATGTTTATTATTTATAATTTAACAATAATATGACTAATATTATTTTAATAATTAAAATAATAAATATAATTAACTATCAAGCTGAATAAAATTCTGTACAAAATGTTCTTTTTATATATAGTAATATTGATTTTTTTTCTTATTTTATATATGAAATTTTATAATAATAATAATATATAAGTAAATATTTTATTTTATTAATTTTTTATCACGGTTGTGTGTGATGCTATTATTATCTGGGATATAATAATATTATGTGTTATTTTTTAAAATTAATTTAGTGAAATAAAATAGTATATTTATTATACATATAAGTTTTTCAATTTTTAAATTAATAATATTAATAATACATAATTTAAATCATTTATTCTTGTCACATGATGTGTTGACATATAATTGTATTTTGATTGGTGATTTAATAGAAGTTGTACACATAAGTTAAAAGGTAATGTAAATTATTTTTGATGAATTCATTATTAGATGTCCTGTAAAGTTCGTTATTAAGTGTCAAGATATAGTTTGAGGCATTAAATATAAATAGATTTAATTTAATTATTTAGAAAAGATATAGAATATTTATCATTTGATTGGATAATACATCGATTATATAAATGTTATTGTCAGACCATTCATTTGAGCAAAATAATAAAGAGTATAATGGATATGTATTGTAAATTAATGTTATATTGTCATCTAATAAAATATTAATTAATTATTAAATCTTTAAAATATTTTTAAATTTTAAGTATAACTTGTCAATTAATAGAATTGTGTATTAGTTGACCGTATAAAATTTTGTTCACTGTATATTATTTTTTTCAATAATAAATTTTATAATCAATGCCCAAAAATATGTTTGTGCATGTTTGCATGTGATAATAGTAATCTTTAGCTAAAGCTGGGAAGGATGTGCCGGGTTGAACTATTATATATATATATATATATATATATATATATATATATATATATATATATATATATATATATATATATATATATATATATATATATATATATATATATATATATAGAGAGAGAGAGAGAGAGAGTGTCATGGAGCAGTAATGTTAATTGCTAACTGCAAATCCTGTTGAATATTAAGCATGTTGCCTTGCAAGCATTATTTTCTTCCTATTACTTCTAGTCGCAACATGATTAATGAATTGATTCAACTTACTTAATATATATTAAATAGTACCCATAGAAATTTCGAAAGTCTTCGCTTTGAGTTTGACATTAATAATATTTTACATCTATTTGTTTTTGTTTGACAATACTCCTGTAACTTCTTTGTTGTTGAAAAGAGGTACGTTATGGTGAGCTTTTAGAGAAATGGAAAACGAGAAAATATTTGAGAAAATTTCTTTCTTAATTTCTCACTATTGATCTGCTTGCTCTTTGCTAAGAAAATATTTACAAGAACAAAGTCTTTGAAATGTTTAGGGAAATATATCTCCGATTACACTACCATTTATAGTTTTTTAAAAGACCAATATAATATATCAAAGATAAATAAAAAATACACTAACAATCAGAGAAATACATAGATCGACATAAAAACAACACAAGATGTGCAAGTTCAAATAAACAAGCAAAAAAAATAACAGCGAAAAAACAACATAAAAATACATAAATCAACATGAAAAACAATACAAGGAGTGCAAGTCCAACTCAACAAACAAAAAAAGAAAAACAGCGAGAAAACAACATAACACCAAACACAACCAACGAAGAGAACAGGAAAACCAAACACCTAAAGAAAGTAAAGGCAAACAGAGAAGTGACAAGAACCCATAATCAAGACAAAGTTAGGTCTCCAACAAAAGGGCATCCGCAAAGTAAAAAACCAACCAGAAGAAAACCCAAATCGGCCAAAATTAGCTCAGAAATAAGGTAGGATTTTTTTCTAGGTTGAGAAGGTACAAAAATTCCCCACAAATTGCCAAAATCCAATTCAAAGCCACAACAATACTCGTGTTTCCCAAGTCTTCTGGTGTCACTAAAGAATCAGAAAAAAATAATATTATTTTTAAATTTTTAAATAGACAAACTACGATATGCCAAATCTTCAACAATTCTTCATATCCTTCATATATCAATATAAAAAATATATCAGTAAAGTACGTAGATATCATAAAAAGTTGTTGCATATTATATTATATTTTAAATAAATTTAAAGTGACTTATCCTTAAATTTATGTAAGAATTACTTTAAGATTAAAGGAATATACATAATTAGATTAATGATTGATTTGTCGGATCAATTTGTTTAAAATGATATATTATCTCTTTATTGTAATGTGTTAGTTATAATTTGATAATATGTTGTTATAATTAAGATTTGATGTTTTAGATTTAATATATTATATAGATAGATACAGATATAGATAATACATACTCCTCCCGTTTTAAAATAAGTATTATTTTAGCAAATAAATTTTGTTTTAAAATATTATCATTTTTATTTTTTAATATAATAATAATCGATAGTTTTCCAATTGTATTTTTTATTTTTTATTCTTTACAACTACTAATACATTAATAGAATATATTTTGTAAAAATAAAATATTTTACGACAACACGACTAAATTCCTTAATTTATATATTATCTTTTTAATAATAATTATTTTAAAATGAAGAGAATAATAGATAATATTATCCATTCTATAAAAAAAAAAGTTCAATAAGAAGTAAAATAAGATTGGAGAAAACAAATAAATTGAATAAAATAATATTTTTGTACTGCGTACGTAGCTTACGAACGTCAAGTCATATCAAATAACATAAAATAAGACTATGCAATAAAATAAGACTTTACAATAAAAAATAAATATAACAATGTAGAATGGATAAAGTACATAAATAAATATATCTTGTTCACACCTTTAATTCACTCACTATTTATATCTTGAAACGATTTTCAAGAATACACATCTTTCCATCCAAAGCTTTAACAACTAAATCAGTTATTAGTTTTAATAAACTATGATTTCTCACACCCTAAACCTATTTATCTTTTCATCATCTTCTCAACATTCTATGTCTCTCTTCATGTGATGTTGGCATTCCAAACAAGTACTCCTCCCTTGGGTCCTAACAATGATAAGCTACCTACTCAAGATGAAGCTATACAACTATTCCAACTATGGAAGAAAGAACATGGACGTGTCTACAATGACCTAACACTGATGTCCAAAAAATTTGGCATTTTCGTTTCTAATTTGAGGATTATCACAAACGCTAATAGAAAAAGAAAGTCATCCCATGACATCCTTCTTGGTCTGACAAACTTCGCAGATTTGAGCTCCAAGGAGTTCAAAGAAAGTTACTTACGAACCTAACATACCTCGCAACACGATAAAGCTTAAGAATGATGTTCATTTACCAAATATTACTTTGCCTGCATCCATTGATTGGGTAACACTAGGAGCTGTAACTGATCCTATGGATCAAAAAAAATCTTGTAGTAAGTTTGTTATACTTTTATTATTAATTTGTTTTTAGTCACGGTCTATTTATTCGATTTTAACAAATTTGTACTTGTTTTAATCAGATAGTTGCTGGGCAATCTCAGCTGTAGGAGCCATTGAAGGAATTAATGCAATAAAGACGAGGAACCTTATAAAACTTTCTGTTCAAGAGCTTGTGGATTGTGATACGGAAGTTATGGTTGCAAGGGGAGCAGTGAAGACTGCATACGACTGGGTTATAAGTAACAAGGGATTACAGATGAAGAACATTATAAATATACAGCGGTTACGGGTTCATGCAGATCAAAATGGTACTATCTTTTTATTAATATTACTTTTATTGAACTTCTTTTCCGTCCATTCTAAAAGTAAAACCAACTCCTTTCTTCATGAATTGTAGACTACAAATCGTGCAAGTATTTCTTCATATAACGGCTTGGATGCAACAGAGAACGCACTATTAATTCAAACTGCTCAGCAGCCAATTAGTTCGTGTCTTTATGCTATACCCGAAGACTTTCAACATTATACAGGGGTGTGTTTTGTTCATTATTACTAGAATTTTAGTTTATATCAAATAGGGAAAAAAATATGTTTTAATTATTATGGTTACGTTAACTATTATGAATAAATTGATATAGGGAATATATGAGGGTCTCAATTGCCCGGAGGATCCTTATAAAGCAAATCACTGCATGTTAATAGCTGGTTACAATACTGAATCGAAGCAAGATTATTGGCTTGTGAAGAACTCAATGGGCGAATTGGGAATGGAAGGTTATATGTTTATCAAAAGAAATAACGGTAGAAAATATGGAGTGTGTGGCTTCAATGGATGGGGTTCCTACCCATCCAAGCTCTAGGAGTTCATTTTAATTGATCAAGAATAAGTTAAAGTATGAATTATAGTCTTATGCGTCTATAGTTTGTTGTTTGGAATAAGCTCAATTACCTTTTCTTTCCATTATCTTTGTATATCTTTTGATTGTATATGAGTTGTTTTGTTTTTCCTTGTAAAACAAATCATCCCAAATATAAAAGACAATTAGAACCCAAGAATTAAATAGTGTTGACTTCTTATCTGTCACTAAAATACTTTTACCTACAGATTTATTACCTAGAAGGATCATCGCTAGAGCTAGATTTATATTTACTTTTTATTTTATATTATTATTAATAAGAATTAATTATTATTAGAGTTAAATATATGATACCCTTGAACTATTTAGTTGGGTTTCACTTTATCTTTGTAATATATATTTTTGGATTTATCTATGTGACGTAAAGGTTGTTTTGTCAATTTGAACAATGAATCTGTTGGGTAAATTAAAACTCATTCACATTATAAGAAAGACAGATTGTGTACTAAAGGCGCAAAAGACACATAATTTAGGATCAAAACTTGTTTTTTATGGGAGGGATAAACCGAATTGCTTCAAAACTCACTACAACACTTTTTCTTCTTAACAACATTTGAAAAGTGTTGCTAGAAATGAGCGTTGCCTAAAAAAATAGGGGACATTTTCTAGACATCTCTCTGAGGATTGCCTATTATTTATGGGGACGTTTATTTTGCTTTTGGTCACACTATCATAAAACGTTTCCTAAACTATAGGAAAAGACGCTTATGGAATATTAGGGACATTTTAAGGTGTTGTTAAAAATTGACTACTTGAAAATGGTCCTTAAAAGTGGTAGAGTGAGAACACTCTATGGAAACGATTTTCAAATGTTGTCATATCTGAAAAAATTATCAATTGTTCCCTAAAAGTAAAATAGTGAGAAAAAATGAATGGTCGGATAAAAGTTTTATTGAGTTATTAGCCCTTATGAAAGATATGCTTCAGGAGGATAATGTTCTTCCTAATCGAACCTATGAGGCCAAAAAATTTCTATTGGCATGACCTATAATAAGATACATATTTGTACAAACGATTGCACTTTGTTTCGAAATGAATATGCATCGTTGAATGAGTGCCCTAAATGCGGTGTCTCTCAATATAAGAAAAAACTGTCTCCAACAAAAGTCTTATGGTATTTTCCTATAATTCCAAAAATTTAGACTCATGTTTCGTAGTGAAACCGATGCAAAACACTTGACTTGGCATGAAATTGAAATAATTATTAATGGAAAGTTTTGATATCCGAAAGATTCACCACAGTGGATAAAAATTGATAATAATTATTGTGATTTCGGAGAAGAATCAAGAAACCTTCACTTAGCATTATCTACTGATGGAAAGAACACACATGGTCTTCAAAGTATCTCACATACGACATGGCCTGCGATTATTATGATTTATAACCTACCTCTATGGCTATGTATGAAACGTAAGTAAATGATGTTATCTATGCTAATTTCTGGGACTAAACATACAGGGAATGACATAGACGTATACTTGACACCTTTGATCGAAGATTTAAAGATTTTATGGGAGAACTGTATTGAGGTTTATGATGGATATAGGAAAGAGAGTTTCAATTTGAGGGCGATGTTGTTTGGTATAATTAATGATTTTCCAGCATACAGAAATCTATTAGGGTATAACATTAAAGGTCAATGTGCGTGTACTTTTTGTGAAGATAAAACCGACACGACAAAATTGGAAAAACGTCAGAAGAATGTCTTTCTCAGTCATCGTAGATTCTTAAATTATAATCATCAATATCGTGGATGGAGAAAATCATCAATGGAGATCCAGACCATAGAGGTCCACCTACATTGATAGGTGAACAAATTTTTGAAAAGGTGAAAGATGTGAGTACTCAGTTTGGCAAATCTTTTGCACATATACGGTTGTCAAAGGTGGGTGGAAGAAGATGTCAACTTTTTTTGATTTGCAATATTGGAAGTCTTTGTATGTAATACATTTTCTTGATGTTATATGCATATTGAAAAAATGTATTTCAAAATGTTATTGGTACGTTACTCAATATAAAAGGAAGTCTAAGGATGGCCTTAAAAGCGAGAAGACTTGATAGTGATGGGAATAAGAAATGAATTAGGACCATTGGAGAAAGGAAGTCAAACATATCTACCACTCTTTGCTCTATCTAGAAAGGAAAAATAATATTGTATAAGATTCTAAGTGAAGTTAAAGTTCCATAAGGATACTCTTTAGATATTAGAAGACTCGTGTCTATGAAAGACCGAAGTTAGAGAGTTTAAAGACACATGATTTCTATGTTATAATGGAACATTTTTAACAATAGGTATATGTTCAATTTTGGCAAAAAGTGAGCGCCATAACTAAATTGTGTTTTTTCTTCAGGTGAATTTGTAGTAAGTTGATCGATCCTGAGATCTTACCAACATTGCAATAAGAAATAGTTATTACCTTGTGTGAGCTTGAAATGTATTTTCCTCCCTCATTTTTTGACATAATGGTACATCTAGTTGTTCATCCTGTGAAAGAGACATAAATGTGTGGACCAGTTTATATAACACGGATGTATCCTGCTGAATGTTATTAAAAGGGTATGTGAAAAACCGAAGTCGTCCAGAGGGTTGTATTGTTAAATGATACATTGTTGAAGAATCGATTGAGTTTTGTACTGTATAATTGTCCAATGTTCAATCCATCAGACTCCCCAAATCTCATATTTTGGAAAAAAAAGGAAAAAAGTTAATTAGAAATAAAATTGTGATGGTATCAAGGGCTTAACGGGATCAAGTGCATTTTTATGTTCTACATAATGATAACGAGGTTGAGTTGAATGTTAAAATGCACAAGGATGTACTCCGAAGTTTAAATTTGAATAGAAATGAAAATTGGATAGTACAAGAGCACAATCAAAGTTTTATACCATGGTTTAAGCATCATATTCATTTGAAGTTTTATTTAGATCCCGCTTCAATAACAAAGAGGTTGAAATGTTTAACATATAGTCCAAGTTTGATTGTGTTTTCTTATAGCGTATATGTGCTTAATGGATACACTTTTATACCAAAGTACAAGATGATAAAAGTACTATGCAAAATAGTGGTGTCATTGTTGTAGCTGAAGCAATGCACATTTCAAGTATGAAGGATTTAAACACCAAATATGCAAATCTATCATACTTTGGGGTTTATCGAGAACATTTGGGTGTTTGATTAAGAGAAGTTTCAGATTCCTATCTTTTGTTGTAGGCGGATACATAATAGTGGCATACATGGATAAGTCAGAATTTTGCAAGTGGATCTTAATAGGGTGGGGTACAAAGATGAGCCTTTTATTATAACCTCTCAAGCTAAACAAGTGTTCTATGTCACAGATCTAACAAGTACGAAATGATCTATACTGATTTTATCTAATAAAGTGATTGATGATAACAATGTAGTTCAAGGTGATATTGATGTTGAGAATGAGTCATATATTAGAGGGAACATATCATATTTTATAAATTATCAAGATGATAATAATATAGCGGATGAATCATTTATTAGAAATGATCATAATGAGGGAATTTGGATCAACCCATCCGTCTGCGTTGTTAAGAGACAAGTAATCCATGTTCCAACCTAGAAAAGAAAGAGATGTTTGTGAAAAAGGTAATAGTTAATAAAATTATATATTTTCTCATTCAATAAAATTATATATATTGTCATTCAATACAATTATATATTTTGTCATTAAATAAAATTATATATTTGTCATTTTACATTATTCAATGGATTATGGAATTTCATATTGTGTTTATATTTTTCTGTATTACAGGTCAAATGGCTAGTAACGACGAAAACTCATATGATCACTACGCCAAAAAAGACTTAAGAAAGCGCTTTTTTTGGCCTTTAAAAGCGCCGCCCTAGGTGGCGCTGCTATAGGTTTTAGCAGCACTTTTTTTTAGGCAAAAGCGTTGCCTTAGGTATACCTTAGCCAGCGCTTTTTCTTAAAAAACGCTTTCTAAAGTAGGCCTTTAGCAGCGCTTTTTTCTGGAAAAGCGTTTTCTAAGTAATGTTTTTTATGTTTTCTGTAGGCATCTTTAGACAACTTTTTTTCTTCAAGGAAAAACGTTGATAAAGGCCTACTTTAGAAAGTGTTTTTACTAGAAAATCGCTGCCTAAAGTATACATAAGGCAGCGCTTTTCCAGTAAAAGCGCTTCCTAAAGTGTCTATAGGTAGCGTTTTTGGTGTCTATATTTTGGTTTAAACCTGGAATAATAACATGGTTAATAATAACCTGTAAACCTGGAATATAATATTCAATTGTAATCCATTTTAATCCAAAATATATGCCAATATAATACCAAAATATATGAAAAAAAGACATTATAATACCATTACATTATATAGCGTTGTAATCCAAAATATATGTACACCATTATAATTCAATTAACATATTTCTAACAGAACCAAATCAGCCTTAACAATAACAATGTTATCCCTAACAATAACCAAATCAACCCTAACAAAATCAGCCCTAGCAACAAATAAATCAGTCCTAATTAATAAAAGCTGTCTAAAATCGCAAAATACGATGAGCGGACGGTCCTGGTCCTATAATGTATGAACATAATAACACTGTCAATAATATATTCACACAATAATGTATTCATAATACTTTTCACACAATAATGTATTAATACCTTATATGATTCTTTTCGCAATCAAATATTCACACAATTCCTCCTTAATTTCTTCCAACTAATTTTTCGTGTAATAAGCACACTTATATTCATCAAAGTACTACATAAAAAAACATAATATGCATGATTTAGTTAAAAGTAATAAATTATATGAAATATGTGATAAATATAACAAATCATTAGTTATAAATCCGTACCGTGATTGAAATCTCTATTCGATCCAAATTAATGATTTCTCTCATAAACCTGATAACAAAGTATCCGCAATCTATATCGTTTTGTTGTTGAGCATACTACATAGAAAAACAAATAATATACCTCCACTTTGATCCATGTAATGCTCTAACAAAATACTTGTATTGCTCTAACAAAATAAAAATATATATTTAGAACAATCTCACATGAATAATTAATTATAGAAATACACACGAATATTTAGAACAATCTCACTTACGTATCAATCATTAACTTCATTTCCAAAAAAATTGTCCAATCACCATCTATCGAATTCAAATAATATACCACTTCTTTTATAGGATCCACAACAACCAACAACCAGTGACGTCTATAAATTAAAACAAAAGTTTAGATGAAAATTTTCTCTATAAATTAAAACAAAAGTTTAGAATAAAAATCTAACCCTGTAGGAATAGTATTATACGCCCAAAGATACAAGCTTTCTGTATTGCTGGCCATGAATCTCTCGACTAAGTGCTCTCTTACTGAATTTGGATCGTCAACAATTGATTGTTGGTTGGCACAGGAGGAAGACACAAAATAGAATCTATTTGACAATTGATTTCCGCGCATCAATTTGTCAATAAAGAACCTTAAATAAAAACATAATAAACATTGGACTATTTTAATTGAAATGTGTAAATAAATTATTGAGCTAATTAAATAATAGATTGATCGCATTACCGGATATATAAGTGTACAATACTGACGCCTAATTCTTGATGCAAGAAAATTTGTTTCATGTCCTCTATTCAAATTGTTTCGAGGCAAGAAAAACCAAAGATACCTTCCTCCATATCCATTTGACGAATAACACCATTCATCAAATTTGATGTTCTCACAAGTGTTTCAAGACACATCCGAATTGAGGTACTATTTTTTCTTCGCACGGTCCTTGGAATTAGATCCCTTTTCGGTTGGTACGCTACTATTGTTTTGGCTCACTTGATGTGACCCTTGATCGTACCTAAAAATCATTATCATCATAAGTTTTTATTCAGATCATATAATTAACACTTTAAACATACCTCTTTTGTGATGCACAGACTCACGGAAAATCCTTTATCCTTAGATGCGGGTTTGTAGGAGTCTAAAATACCATATAAAAATGAGGTTAGAATTGTGATTGAATACTTAAAGATTCATAATGGTTTTCAACATACCTGATCATCTATGAAAATGAGGTCCGATGGCCATGCAACAAAAGATCCTATTGCATCTCGCAACAATGATGTCTCTGAAACAATGTCAGGTATTGGTAGCAACGCATCCAGATCTAATGTAACATCAACCGATACTTTCAGATGTCCATCAGGGAGCGGTCTATGGTGAAGTAAATTTCCCAAATTGTTATGCACTTTTCCCTTGCCAACTAGGCGATAAATCAGTGATGATAAGTATAGCTGAGAAGATGAAATGCCCTAAACCAATAATAAATATATTATTGTTAATGTGTATATATGTCAATTAACATAAATGTGCTATTTTAATTTCATAATAACATATATAATCACCTCGGGAAATTTATTTGACAGTTGATACTAGCTTTGTCACTAGTTTCTTTCAACTGTGAACTGCACTTTTCCGCCATATATCTCTCTTTATCCTTTTGCAATTCACGTACTTGTGCTTGTAATTCCTGCAATGTTTGCATCACTTATTGATTGCTAGGATTTCTTTTCCTTGGATGCTTATAAAAGGAGGTTGGAGTTATACCATGTCCTTTACCCTCACCCGACATTGATACTCAACAACATTTAGTGCTCGACTAAGTACGCTCCTGTATCCTCGGATACCGATTGAGATAGAGTCTCAAATTCATTTACATATATTAGTGGAGATAAAAATTAATTATATATTAATAAAATTTTGATTTAATTAAAGACACAATTTTATACTTGCACATTCATCATAAATATGTTGAACATCATCCCTAACAACTCGATCCTTGCCCACACGAGCTTCCTTCCATAAAACATGTGTCGGAAGTGATGTTTCATCACTTTTGATCTTGTTTAACTATGCATTGACGCAAATAATAAGATCATCAATTATAACACATTGAGACAATTAATAAGATCGTAACATTTATATTTACTTACAATTTTTTTCTGTAAGCAGGGATATCCCAAACGCCCTTTTTTGTATGCATATGTTGGTTTTGATTCTCTCGCGATTTATGACACTCACTTTCCTGAAATTTTCGTCTCTTCTTTGGTCCACAAAAGAAACTCATTCTTTAGGTGTAATGAAGCTCTCATACTTCATTGGACGGTCCGCTTCAACAAAATTTTCTTCCTCATCCTTAAGAAACTTATTTGTTAAAAATGATCTCCACCCTCTGTGTGTTTTTCCGGCCAATTGAAGACAATATGGTTTTCTCTTATCTTTAATGTTCAAAGACCTCTACGAAAAAAATAAGCATAAAGTGTGTTAGTATAAATAATTTAAACACATTATCATCAACAAAAAGCAAATAATAACAATCATATATGGTACCTGTATCTCAGCCCAAATTTTCTCTTTACCGACTTCCAACACTTCTTCCTTCCATCTAAGAGCGGTGATTGGAATGTGCATACGAACAAGTGTACCAATGTAGCTTGCCAACTTTGCACCATTAGGCTCAATTAGTTTCTCCTCATCATTCCAATGTACATCATATTTTACTCCTTTATCTGTATCACGAATGATTCCTATCATAATAGTTATACCTCGTGTAATGTCTCTATCTGAAATTTCATCTGGAGCATTTGCATCTTGTGAGTTTTCTTGATTACTAGCCATTTCTTGATTACTAGCCATTTGATCTGTAATAAAGAAAAAAATATAAATGAAATGACAATATAAAAATCCATAATCCATAATCCATAATCCATAATCCATAATCCATAATCCATAATCCATATATTAAATACATATATAAAATGACACATATTTAAATTTTATTAAATGATATAGGATATAATTATACTATTACCTTTTTCACTAACGTCTCTTTCTTTTCTTAGTAGAAATATGTTCTACTCGTCTCTTTATAACGCGGATGATTGGATTAATCCAAATACCCTCATTATGATCATTTCTAATACATGACTCATTCTCATTTTGATCATTTCTGGTAAAAGATTCAATCTCAACATCAATATCACCTTGATCTCCAATGTTGTCATCAATTACTTTGTTAGATAAAAGTACTATAGACCATTTCGTACTTGTCGGATCAGTGACATAGAACACTTGTTTAGCTTGAGAGGCTAGAATGAAAGGCTCATCTTTGTACCCCACCCTATTAAGATCCACTTGCAAAAATCCTGACTTATCCATTCGTATGCCACTATTATTTTCAACCCACTTGCAGCCAAATATAGAAATCTGAAACTTCTCATATTCAAACACCCAAATACACTCGATTACACCAAAATATGACAGATTTGCAAATTTCGGGTTTAAGTCCTTCACACTTGATATGTGCATTGCTTCAGCTACCAAGGTGACACCACTATTTTACATAGTACTTTTATCATCTTGTTCTTTGGTATAAAATGTGTATCCATTAATTGTGTATGCGCTATAAGTAAACACAAGCAAACTTGGACCATATGCTAAACATCTCAACCTTTCTATTACTGAAGCGGGATCTGAATGACACTTTAAATAAATGTGTTCCTTAAACCATGGTATGAAACTTCGATATGAACACCTTTATGCATTTCAACATACGACTCAACCTCAATCTCATTATGCAGAACATACAAATGCACTTGATCCCGTTCGACCCTTGACTTCTTTTTTTCCAACAATATGAGATTTGGGGAGTCCAATTGATTGAACATTTGACAGATATTTAGTATAGAATTCAACCGCTTCTTCAATAATGTATCATTTGGAAATACAACCCTCTGGTCAACTTCAGTTTTTCACATACCCTTTTAATATTTTAATATAACATTCAACAGGGTACATCCATATCATATAAGCTGGTCCACACAATTGGGTCACTTTCACAAAATGAACGACTAGATGAACCATTATGTCAAAAAACGAGGGAGGAAAATACATTTCAAGATCACACAAAGTAACAACTATTTCTTTTTGCAATGTTGGTAAGATCGCAGGATCAATCACCTTACTGCAAATTGACTTGAAGAAAAAACACAGTTTAGTTATTGCGCTTCTTATTTTTTATGGCAGAATAGAACAAATACCTATCGGTAGAAAATGTTCCATTCTAACATGGCAATCATGCGTCTTTAAACTATTTAACTTGAGGTCTTTCATAGACACAAGTCTTCTAATATCTGATGAGTTGCCTTCTAGAACTTTAACTTCACTTAGAAACTTACACAATATTTTTTCTCCTTTCTAGATAGAGTGTAAACAGCATGTGGTAGATATGTCCGTCTTCCTTTCTTCATGGGTGCCAATTCAGTTCTCATTATCATCTTTACCATGTCCTCTCTTACTTTAAGGGCATCCTTAGACTTTCCTTGTATATTGAGTAACGTACCAATAACACTGTCAAATACATTTTTTTTCAATATGCATAAAATCGAGGAAATGCCTTACATACAACAACTTCCAATATGGCAATTCTAAAACAATTGACCTCTTCTTCCACCCACTCTTGACAAGTGTACGTGCAAAAGGCTTGCCAAACTAAGTACTCACATCTTTCACCTTGTCAAAAATTTGATCACCTGTCAACATTGTTGGAGCTCTACCTTGTTCTGCCTCTCCATTGAACGCTTTTCTCCATCCATGGTAGTGATGATTATAATTTAAGAATCTACGATGATTGAGAAAGACATTCTTCTGAAAAAGGTCCAATCGCGTCATATCGATTCCATCTTCACAAACAGGACGCCCTTTTTGACCTTTAATGTTGTACCCGAAAAGATTTCTGCATGCTGGAAAATCATTAATTGTTCCAAACAACATCGCCCTCAAGTTGAAACTTTCTTTCCTATACTCATCATAAACCTCCACACCGTTCTCCCACAAAAACTTTAAATCTTTGATTAAGGGTGTCAAGTATACGTCAATGTCATTCCCTGATTGTTTAGGCCCAAAAATTAACATAGATAACATCATGTACTTACGCTTCATACATAGCCACGAAGGTAGGTTATAAATCGTTAGAATCACAGGCCATGTGATATGCGAGATACTTTGAATACCGTGTGGGTTCATTCCATCAGTAGACAATGCCAAGCGAATGTTTCTTGCTTCTTTTCCAAATTCAAGTTAATCATTATCAATTTTCATCCATTATGGTGAATTTGTGGGATGTCAAAACTTTCCATCAATAATTCTTTCATTTGCATGCCAAGTCAAGTGTCTTGAATCGATTTCACTACGATATACATGCGTCTAAATCTCAGAACTATAGGAAAATAGCATAAGACATTTGTCGGAGACAACTTTTTCTTATATCGAGGGGCACCGCATTTTGGACACTCATTTAACGATGCATACTCGTTTCGAAACAAAACGCAATCGTTTGAACATGCATGTATCTTATCATAGCTCATGCCAATAAAGCACAACATCTTTTTGGCCTCATACGTTCGATTGAGAAGAACATTATCCTCTGGTAGCATATCTTTCACAATGGCTAATAACTCTTTGAAACTTTTATCTGACCATCCATTTCCTGCCTTTAAGTTGTACAACTTTAATACCACAGACAATCTTGTGAATTTTGTACAACCATTATACAATGGTTTCTCTGCAACGCTTACCAACCTCTCAAACATTTTGAGACAATCCTTAAGATCTCCTTCAAGCGCATCTTCAATCTCTTCGACTCGATGATAATCGTATGTATTTGTGCAATTGTTGTTTGAAGCATAGGTTCTATTATCCCCCGATTCAACATTTCCATTACTTTTATCACCATGCAAATTCCAACATGTATAACTTCTATCAATTCCATACCGTAGTAAATATGATGCCAACTGAATCGTGTCAACCCGACTCCCATAACAGCAACCCAAGCAAGAACATGTCATCCGACTAGGGTCTTTATCATGCGCAACAACAAACTTAATGAATTCCTATACCCCCATTCTCGTACTCTTTCGACAATCGATTGGAATACATCCATGTCTTATCCATAGTTTGACTAATTAAGTTAAACAAAAACAACTAATTAGGGCAAAAAATGGTATAATGCGTTTCTGTCAAAACACAAAGTATATATGGAATGGATCTGGAGCAAGAAAACACAATATATTCATGCAATTTCAGACAAATTCACCAGTACCAGTAATTTGAGGAAGAAATTTACCTCGAATTTACCGAACTCAAGGAAACACAGAGAATGAGCGTTGTACGTCGAACTAGGCCAGGAAACGCTACTAATTCAATGGAAAGAAAACTTCTATTATAAAAAATTTCATACAATAAAAACTGACTCAACCAGTAATTACAGTTCATTCACAAGTAGAGAAGTAAGCAACTAATTTAAGTGGAAATGATCCATCATAGAAGGTTCATTCAAAGCACAACTAATTATAGTGGCGAGAGAGAACATCTAATTACCTGTAGAGAAATAAGCAACTTCTAGACCCATACATTGTCAGAATCTTGTAAATGATAAGACTTTCACACTTCATAGGTAACCTTATATATAGAAAATTCAATACGTTAGTTTGGGCGAGACACTCTCCTAATCTCGTTGGCATGCACCCATACTTACTTACATCATTATGAAACTTGGATTTATTTTTCAACAACAAGTCAACAAGATCATGACATAATAAAGTTATCCCAAATTCTAAATCCATTTTTAAATAAAAAACAAACAATTCACTCATTCATTCATTCAATCTAAATACAAGTAAACCAACACACACATAAACATAAAGTATAATTCCAAACCCTACACCATTACAAAACCCAATCAAAATTCAAATAAACAAAGAAACAACTGAAGATTATACCATATATTACTACATAACTTGAGGAATAGAAGTGTTGTTGTTACTATATTACTTGAGGATAAAAATGAATACTTGTTGTTACTAGTTTCTCGGTTATAATCTATGCGAATAACAACTTCAGGAAAAAAATGCAGTGAAACAAACATCAACTAGTAGATTCGTCAGTGAAACAAATGCAGAACAAAATTTCAGTGAAACAAACATTAACAACAAACATCAACAACTAATAAATTGCTAACTAAAACAAATTTACGAAGGAAGACGATTATGGGTTTAGGGTTGACGAAGAATCACAGCCATGGCAGAAGAATCACAAGTTCAGGGTTGAACAGCGGCAGAAGAACAACAACACAGACGAAGATTTAATGGCGGCGGCGGCGGAAGAACTTACGAAGTAGACTGAGGGCGAAAGACGATCAACGGCGGCGAGTTTGATGAAAAATTGAGAAATTGAGAAAGGTCGCGTGAGAAAGCAGAAAACTAAGAAACTAAAATCGTGTTTTATTAGTTTAGGGTTTAATAAATTTAATTATAAAATTAGGAAAGACAGCGCTTTTAAAATGCGCCTTATGAAGGTCAGCTTTAGCAGCGCTTTGTCCTTAGAAAGCGCTTTCATTTTATATGCCTATAGCAGCGCTTTTAAAAGCGCTTTTGAAGGTAAACCTTTAGCAGCGCTTTTAAAAAGCGCTTTTTAAGGTTAACCTTTAGCAACGTTTTTACGAATGCACTTTCTAACGTGGGGTATTTGTAAGGTCTTTACGGTAGCTTTTGTAAAGCGCTTTCTAAAATAGCCTTAGAAATTGCTTTTTAGGCAATTTTTACGCAGTTATAACACGCTTTTGTCAAAAGCGTTGTCTTTAATGATGCTTCAAAAGCATTTTTTAGCGTAGTGGATGCTTCGAATAATGATGTAGATGAAACAATTCATGATGTGGAAAAAGAAATTACAAGAGGAGTAACTATAATGAAGAATATTATTCGTGCAAGAGACTAAGGGATAAAATATGACATACATTAGAATCCAGAAAACCAACTAATTGAGCCTAACAGTTCAAAGTTGGTAAGTTACATTGGTTCCCCTGTAAGGACGGAAATTCCAATTACTTATGATTATTGGAGAATGCAAGAGTTGAAATTCGCTAAAGATAAAATATGGAGTGAGATACAGGTACAATATGAGATCTTAATTGTTTTTGTTGATAATTATGTCTTTAAATTATTTATACTAACACATTTTATGTATGTTTTTTCGTAGAGGTCTTTTGTCATTGATGATGATCGAAAAACCTATTGTCTTCAATTGATCAGAAAAAGACACAAAGGGTTTCGAAATTTTTTAAAAACAAATTTTTTTAAGGATGTTGAAGGAAATTTTATGGAAGCAGAACTTCCAAATAAGTATGCAGACTTGATTACAACAATAAATGCTACAACAAATATTTCAACAACAATATAGTGGTGGCATATTTGGAACAGTTGGTAATCAAGGAGTTGTAGACGAGGATGAGAATGATGAAGAAAACAACAGATGGTGATTCGAATCAATGAATATTATGAATTTATTTAATAATAAATTTATTTGTTTATGAATTTATTTAATTATGAATTTATTTAATTGTATGAATTTAACATTTTCAATTAATTTTTGAATTTAAATAATTTATTATATTTATATTTTTATAAATATTAATTTAATATTTATAATAATATAAATATATCATTTTTTTACAAATATTTATAGTTTGCGTAGTTCATTTCATTTGACAAATTCAAAATATTTGTCAGGTGAATTTAACTTAGCAAGTTTCTATTTATTCAAAGTTACCCGGTGAAATTCACTTTGAAATTTTCTGAAACATTTGTTCTTCAAACACATGCTCTGCTCTGCTCTGACACCTGCGCGTATCTACTCTAAACCGTGGGAAGTGTGTTGTGAGGTGAATTTCACCTAGCAATGAAGTGTTTTCATCTCGCAAGGTTGTGAGGTGTTTTGCACCTAGCAAAATGCTGCCATTAACGTTTTTTGAGGTGGTTGGTCTACCTCGCAATAACTACGTTGCGGAGGTGAAATATGCAATTGCGAAGTGTGTTTCACCTAGAAACTTCCAAGTTTTTTTTTTTGTCGTGAGATGGAAGAGAGGAAGATTCGACACTGCTTTTATTTTATATATGTTTTTGTATATTTTTTGTTGTCGTAACATCTAATTTAGTGATTGTTATTATATAATTGACATTATATTTTTGTTTTGATATGTTTGTAAGATTTATAATTGAAATTTTATATGATGTTGGTTTAAATTTTGTGAGGTGTAGATAGAAAGTATTGTGTAAATTTAATTATTAAAAAGATATTACATATAGGAAGAAATTTTTTTAAAAAAAAAAGACACATTTACCAATGGCGTATTTTGTTCTGTACCAACGAATTAGCATGGTGGATAGAGTTGTTAAATAATATTACTAGCCGTTGCTATAGCCCAAACAAATTTCCAGCCCGTGAAAATTGTTGTTGGCATAATATATTGGGACGAAAATATTCTGTTGGTATAGTCAATTATATTTGGCGGAAGTCAATGTCTGTGGGAATAGGTTTTTAGAACTTTATCATCGGTTGTTGGACTTTTACCAACGGATTCAACAGATATTCATATCAAATTTCTTGTAGTGTAGTGTGTAAAATCTCACAAAATGAGAGGAAGATTAGACCTTGAGAATCAATGTCTCAAAGAAGAATCTAAAACTACGAGTTGCAGATGCAAAATAATAAAATCGAATAAACATGGTATCCAAAATTAAAGATTTCCAAGTCAAAATTTTGTTACTCTCACCTTAGGACACCAAACAATCTAACTTTTGAAGGCTAAAGCTAGCCGTCAGATGCTACAACACACAAAGTAACATTAACTAAAGATTTTACTATGTAGCAAAGATAGTTGTTTCAATACTCCTTTACTTTTTATAATTTTTTGCACTCTTTATAATGAATATGGAATAAAATAAAGAATAAGTACTCTGAAGACACAACAAATATATTGTTAAAAAAATAAAGGGAAAAAAATAAGAAACTGCCAAAAGATTTGGAATTAAAAAATGACAACCGCAAGGAAAAAGACTACAGAACAAATGAAAAAATAATAATAGTAAGATGAGACCTAAGTACAATAATAAGTTGCAGCAGCCAGATAAATTTCAAAATAAAGGGAATAAATTAGACCAGGATCCTAGTTGGATTTAATTAAATATAATAATGACTTGATAATGTGTGGTTTAAAGAGATTTTACTTTTGATTTCTATGTTCACACCTTCAGGATCTTTTTATAGCATCACTCAAATTAATATCCAAACATGTTGGAATTATAACATAGAAATCTCAAATGGGACAAAAAAAAAGTTTGAATAGTTAACATTTTATTTTGGCAGCATGCTTTATTTTCAAAGTGTCTGTTTCAAATATAGGATTGGCATGAAGTAATAATAGCTATCTTCATGAAGAAGATAAGTGTGCTAAACGTGTTTTGGAAATCAATTTCAAACCTAATATTGTGTGTTCACATTATCAGTAAAATCTATATAAATAGCGATATTCACTAGTTGAAATATGAACATTTCATATCACACTAACCTTTTAAAACATATAATCCTCCACTTTCGAAAATGCCAGATTGTGCTGCATTCCGTTCAACTAAACACAACGAGTGTTATGTGTTTGTGAAAGAAAAGTATCTGGTTTGTAATTATGCTCCAGGAGAGAAAAAGACACATATTGTACAGGGACCCATTCATATTACTCAAGGCTTTCCAATGCTTGCTAGAACTGTATTTGCAAATGGAATAGATTGTGCCTTTGACTCCAAAGACCACGAGGCGTTCATCTTCCATGGAAATCAATGTGCCATAATCAAATACGCTCCACGTTCGGCAGACACGAGATTACTATTAGGTCCAATTCCAATCTCTGCCATGTTTCCTTGTCTCAAGGGACAGTTTTTGAAAATGGAATAAGCGCTGCAATTCATCACTTGCATGAAAAAGTTATTATATTTCGTGGAGATAAGATTGGCTATCTAAACTATACAGCCAAGCATCTGAGTTGGGTGAAAAATCTGCTCTCTTATTTTCAATATTGGGACGGTACAGTTTTTGCAAGTGGAATTGTTAATGCTTTTAATTCTCATAATAAGTATGAAGCTTACATTTTCAATGGAAAACACTATGCACAAATCAATTATTGTCCAACCAATAAAAATGGTGACCATTTTGTCGGTAATAAAATTTACCGAATTCATGATGATTGGCCTGTCCTTCATGGCATATTACTATAAACATGGTCTATTCCTGTTGGTGTGTTTCCTTTTCTATGCGATGGAAAGAAGATGGAGATAAACCAATAAACTGGCTTTTTTATCCAATCATTGAATATCAAACTTTATCTTAAATCTTTTGTGTGGTAACTAGAAAGTATCTTAAATAGTCTCCTGAATTTTAAAATAAAAAAATTGTATCTTCCATATTTGTATTATGTATGTTAATCGAAAAATTATACATCATCTATATATCCTGTGTGACTTCTAGGTAAGTGGCATCTCTGCCCATTTATTGTATTTATATCGGCTTTCTGGAAAAAAATAATCATCTAGTTTTAAGTCTTCTGATTATTAAAGGATAATTTAGTCTTTCTTATTTATGTATCTTTTATTTTGGTCACTAAGTTTACTTTATTAGGGTCTATGTGGCAATTTTCCCCTTGTATAAATAGACTAGTAGTAGATGTCATTTATAACAACAATCCTTATTTCTTTCATATCTTTTAGCCGTCATTCTCTTTTATTCTCCCATTATTCCAATCATCTTTGATTCTTGTGCACCAATTGGTATCTAGAGCTCGGTTAGAAACACGAAAAACACAAGTGAGCGTGAGTTTGTGTTGTGTGATTGATTTTGTTTCTGGGTTCACGTTGAATCTTTGAACAAAATTGTAACAAAATCACATTTTCTAGTTTTGTGGGTTGGAAAACACTGTGTGAGTGAATATCTGAGTGTACTGCACAAGATAGAAGATGAATGGAAATGGCAATATGAGTACCAAACTTCTAATTTTGATGGCAAGAGCTGGAGCAGATGGATGATTGAGATCGCATGTTATTTGGGGCTCAAGATCTTATGGAGTTTGTTACTTATGGGTATATTCAGGTTGCAGAAGATGCAAAAGAAGAAGAGAGAGAGAGAGGCGCAAAGAAGCAAGAGGAAGAAAGATCAGAAGGCGTTGTTCTTCATCCATCAGTGTGTGGATGTGAACGTGTTTGAGAAGATTGTTGATTCGATGGCGTCAAGGGAGTAGGACACCTTGGTCAAATATTACGGTGGTAGCATAAGTGAAGAAGGTAAAGCTTCAGTCCTTGAGAAAGCAATATGAGAATCTCAACATGAAGAATAGTGAGAAGGTTTCAAGGTATATCTCTAGAGTGATCATTCTGATCACTAATGAGATGAAGGCTTGTGGAGAAACCCTTTATGAACAAGTAATCATAGAGAAGGTATTGAGGTCACTTACTCCACAATTTGATCACATTGTTGAGAAAATGAACATTCTAAAGATTTGGAAATCATGAGAATAGAAGAGTTGCAAAGTAGTATAGAAGCGCATGAGTTGCGTCTGACTGAAAGAACTTCTGAGAGGGAAGTTGAGCAAGCTCGAAAGTTTCTTTGTCAAGAAAGACGAATCATTCTTGGTCGGGCCAAGAATAGGCGTAGTAGATTCCAGTGTCAAAACCTCAACTTTTGATGAAAAGAAACATCGAGAAAGGAGAAGAAGAAAGTTCAATGTTCTGTTGTAAGAAATTTGGCCATTTTGCTAGAGATTCTTTGGTCAAACAAAGGAAGAAATCGGATGAAGCAAATATAGCGGAGAGATTCGGATGATGAACATGTATTGATGGCTTTCGAGTCTAATGGAAGATGTTTGGCATATTAGTGGTATATGGACACTGGTTGTTCAAATCACTTGACTGGAAACAAACAATGGTTGACATATTTTGACTCCAGAAGGAGGACAAAGATCATATGTGCTGATGATAAGTACCTTAATGCAGAAGGTATGGGAAATGTCAAAGTCAAGGTGAATAATGGGAAGAATGTTTTAATCAAGGATGTTTGGTACGTTCCTGGAATCAAAATCAATCTGATGAGTGTGGGTCGGCTCAATGAGAAAGGTTTCTCAATTATTATGAAGAACAATCTCTTGAAGTTGTATGATTCCAATCAAAATTTGATTATGCAATATGAACAGGGAAGCAACATAACATTTAAGGTGAATGTAGAAACAACTGAAATAGAGTGTCTTAGTAC
This sequence comes from Vicia sativa, assembly GCA_021764765.1. Taxonomy (NCBI): domain Eukaryota; kingdom Viridiplantae; phylum Streptophyta; class Magnoliopsida; order Fabales; family Fabaceae; genus Vicia; species Vicia sativa. The sequence continues at coordinate 199,915,217 of CM038792.1, read as the reverse complement.
ATAAGGCTCTGAAGGAGATAGTAAGTTATGGCACGAGAGATTGGGGCATCTGAACTATAGAAGCTTAGGGCATCTAAGTTCTAAGAAGCTCACGTGGAATTTTGAAGATTTTGAAGCCTTAGAAGTCATGTGGTATACATGAAGCAAGAAACCAGTTGCCATTTGTATCGAGTAGCCCCAAGAGCAAAACATGCTCTAGGAGTAGTATATTCTGATGTGTGTGGACCATTTCCAGAACCTTCACTTGGAAGAAATAGGTATTTTGTGTGTTTTGTGGATGAGTTCACAAGAATGACGTGGGTAACACTCATCAAGTTTAAGAATGAGGTGTTTACATAATTCCAGTTCAAGGTGAAGGCGAGAATCAAAATGGTCGAGTTAAAGATTCACATAATGGATGGTGGAGGTGAGTATAACTCTCGAATTCGGAAGTTACGTGATGAGAATGGAATTGAGTATGGATTAATGCTCCTATACTCCTCAACACAATGGTCTTGTTGAGCGAAGAAATCGTGCTTTGCTTGATATAACGAAGTATGCTAAAGAAGAAGCTTCCTCATAACTTATGGGAGAAAGCATTGCTAATACAACATATGTGTCAATCGTGTTCAATCTACGAAAGGAATTATTCCTTTAGAGAAGTAGGAGAGGAAAAGTGTTAGTCATTTGAAGGTTTTGGTTGTGTGTTACAAACACGTTCTAAGCTAGAAGAAAGAAGGGGATGATAGAAGCAAAGTGATGTTATTGGTGGGGTACCAGATGCAGTGCATAAAGCTCTATTGTCCGAAACTAACAAAGTTGAAGTCATGAAGAAATTATTGTAAAGAGTCGAAGCTTGGGATTGGAGTAAGTCTCAACCAACCCGATGTAGAGATAACTTCGAAGCAGTCGAAGTTGAAAGTTACAAGATGAGTCAGTCGAAGATGATTACGAGACTCTAAAGATGAAGATGATGACTCGATTTTGATCAAATTATGATGATGATCTAGAATCGGTGGTGATCATGCTTACGGAAGGAAAACTCAAGGCGTGGGTTTTGGAGACAAGCTTCAGAGAGATGATTATGTTTTGAAGGTGGAAATTAAAGATAGCGTTTACGGACAAGGTCTAGAAGTTAATGTTGTTCTAAGTTAAGAAGAAAATTTAGAGCAAGTTCGAGGCCACAAAATCAGAACTATACCTAGAAGGTTTGCATATTTTGACATGTTGCAAGACACGAAGTTAACTTAGAGGAAGAAGTCATTAAGTGTGCCATGTTAGTAGATTCTGAACCTTTGGGTATTGAAGAAGCATTTAAAAGAAAGTCTGGCTTAATGCCATGAAAGAAGAACTTGAGGCTATTGAAAGAAACAAAACTTGGGAGTTGACTAAGCTTCCGAAGAAGAAGAAAGTCATCAACGTCAGATGGGTTTTCAAGGTAAAGCTTAATCCAGATGGATCGGTTGGTAAGCACAAATCAAGGCTAGTGGCCATAGGTTTTCTTCAGAAACCTGGACTAGATTACTTTAAGGTATTTGCACTGTAGCTAGACATGAAACAATCGGTAGTGATTGCTTTAGCTGCAAATAAATTGGTCTTTGATGCATTTGGATGTGAAGTCAGCATTTTTGAACGGTCCATTACAAGAAGAGGTATACGTGTCACAACCTCCTGACTTCGTGAAAAAGAATCAGGAAGGGATGGTGTACAAGTTACATAAAGCTCTATATGGATTGAAGTAAGCACCTAGAGCTTGGAATTAGAAGATTGATTCATTTTCAAGAAGCAAGGGTTTCGGTGTGTGAGATGGAATATGGGTTTACGTGCAATATTCTAGAAGAAATATGATTCTAGTGTGTCTTCATGTTGATGATATTACTTATGAGAGCTTCCAGAAGATATAATCAAGTTCAGCTGTTGATGAATGAATTTGAGATGATGGATCAGGAAATATGGTATATTTTCTAGGGATAGAAATTTTGTACTCGAAGAAGGGTATTATTTTGCATAAACTGAAGTATGAACTAGAACTTCTGAATAAATTTAAGTTTGAGAATTGCAAGGTTGCTGTTACACCGTCAGAAACCAACTATAAATTGGATTCTGACTCTGAGGCTGAAGATGTGGATGTTACGATCTTCAAACAGCTGGTTGGTTCTTTGAGGTATTTGTGTAATACTAGACCTGATATTTCCTATGTAGTTGGATTGTTTAGTAGGTTCATGAGTAAACCTAAGTGGTCCCATTATCAAACTGTTGTCATAATTTTGAGGTATATCAAGGGAAATTTGAAGTTTGGAGTATTATTTCCTTCTGGAAGAAAGGCATAATCAAAGTTGATGAGTTACTCTGACTCTGATTGGTGTGGAGATAGAGTTCATAGAAGAAGAACTTCTGGATACATATTCAAGTTTCTGGGAGGTCATATTTCTTGGAGTTCCAAGAAGCAAGCTGTTTTTGCTCTATCAACGTGTGAAGCTGAATATATTGCAAGTGATGTAGCTGCATGTCAAGTTGTGTGGCTTCTAAAATTATTAGAAGATTTGAAGATTAAAGTAAAGAAGCCTCTAAAGCTGATGAGTGATAATAAGTCTGCAATCAATCTTTTCAAAAATCCTGTGTTAAACGGAAGAAGCAAGCGTATTGAGACTAAATATCATTTCTTGAGAAGTCAAGTCCAGAACGGAACATTAGAAGTTGTGCACTATAGCACCCAGAAGCAGTTGACAGATGTTCTGACGAAGGCAATCAAGACGGATCAATTTCTCCTCTTAAGAGATGAAATTGGTGTTGTTAGTTTTGTATAGAAATATAAATTAAGGGATGGTATTAAAGGGTAATTTAGTATTTCCTATTTATGTACCTTTTATCTTGGTCACTAAGTTTACTTTACTAGGGCCTATGTGGCAATTTTCCCCTTCTATAAATAGACTAGTAGTAGATGTCATATATAACAACAATCCTTATTTCTTTCATACCTTTTGTAGCCGTCATTCTCTTTTATTCTCCCATTATTTCAATTATCTTTAATTCTTGTGCACCAACACTGGTTTTGTTGCTTAATCTTTTTTATTTTTAAATATTTTAAAGAGTTAATATTCTCTTTTTGTCTCGTATGTTAATCTTGGATGTTCATTTGATTCATTAATTTTTTTAAAAAAGTTTTAATAATCTAATAACTTCTTAAAATATATCATGTTATTTTTTCTATCTAATTAGCAACAAAAAAAACTTTAAAATTAGTCACTACATTTGTGCTAATTAGAATAAAAAGACTAACTTAATACATTTTGAAGAGTCAAGATATCAATATGAATCTTTTATAAATTAAGGGATGAAATTTACGGGAGAATATATTAAACCTATTTTTAATGAATGAGTTGATTTTTGTTTCATGAGAATATATTAAACCTATTAGTTTGTTGTAATGAGTTGTAAAGTATTTACAAGCTACATAGGGTTATTTTTATCACTTGTACATGTAAAAAGCTTATTTCATTCATCTTGTAAAAAAGAAAAACTTCTTTCATTCACTTTGAAGTTTGTAACAAAATTATACATTCATAATAGAAAATTATTCTTTTCAATGATGTTATTCATTCAATTTCAACATGGTATTAGAGCTCGATGCACCTTGGTAACCATTTCATTCTAGTTAGTTCTGGAACCTATCTTCATGAAGGTTTTTCCCTTTTAGCCTTCAATTATATATAAATCACTAGATCTAATCATATTTACCAACAAACTTTGTAAATTGATCCCTACTCTATGAGTCTTTTTAAAGCCATCAAAGTGTTCTTTTGGTAAAACATTTATCATTTATGTAGGTTACATCGTAACTCAAGGCACTATAGCTCATGATCTTGAGAACTAAAATGAATTCTTGAGTAGCCCATACTGAAAATGGTGAATACATTGAGGGGCATTTATGGGGTAGTGTGGATATTATCTTAAATTAAGAGGTAGATTCCATTGCCACCACTAGAAAACAGTTTTATTGTCGATTGTTTGCGGGCGCTAAAGACTAAATAAATGACACTAATATGTTTTAAGCTTTGGCGTCTAACCTTAGATAAAATTTGGGAAATTACGGTAACATCAGCTAAACCGAGGCTAGAATGATTTGAAGGACCAATGCTACATTTTTCAAAAAAATAAGTCAATATTTACCTAAATCACGAGCCTACACTAAAGTCAATAAATAAAAGTCAACCATTTCATTTTGCATAGGTCTATCCTCATGAAGTCAATAAATAAAGTCAACCATTTCATTTAAGCGTAGGTCTAGCCTAAACTAAAGTCAACAATTTCATTTAATGTAAACTTAGCCTATGCTAAAGTCAAAATAGATAAGTCAATAACTTATTTCCGTCCGTAAAGCCTACGTCGAAGTCAAAGCTTTGGGTTGATTTAGTGTAGGGTTTAGTTCATATGTATCATTAATCCATATTGATAAGAACAAATACTTGCACTTTCATATAGCACATCATTGTTTTGGTCCTTCATCACTTAGAAAATGAAACTTATAAACCTAATATTTCTCCAATCTAACATACTAATATATTAGAAGCAACTTGTAACACCCCAAATCTACAAATTATAGCAAAAATCGGTATTTAAAACCTTCAACATATTGAGGTATCACAGTCAACATAAAACAATCAACATGTATTGCATTTAACATAGATGTATAGCAATTAGATGAACAATTAACAACATAATTTATTCCTATGAAAACAAACAACCATTTTATTAATAGCAGCAGCGGATCACAACTTACAACTTGGAATCATTTAACAACTTTATTCAACTAAAACAACTCTAAAACAACATTGAAACAACAATATAGACATCCCCCAAGTGCTCAGGAGCAACTAAATCGACTATGACTAACAATAACTAATTCTTCATTCTTCCCTGGATGTTATCCACATAGAAGCGAGCATCACAGAAGGGTGAGATATCAACCAATATAAGCGGTGTATGATAAACAATATATTAGATTAGAATCATACAAATATCACCACTTCATAACAACAATTACGCAACAACCAACCAACAACTTAACAACAACAACAACTTTAATCAATCAACACATCAACATAACAACTTAGAATATCACGAGTTCAAATGTGACACAACTATGCAACTCAACATAATGCATATTTGTGGTACCATTGAGATGAAACTCCCAACGTAAAATCTACCAATGTCACGGGGGCACCAACAAGGCGCAAGCCTTCATCACACGTTGCCATCAAGGCCAAGGCATAAGCCGTCGTCGCTAATTGCCAATCGGCCAACATGGTGTTAATCCGGCCAACTTAATAATACAAATGTATGCGACTCAATCAATGCAACAATCATATACAACAACAACACTCATCGTCACAAAGGAACAAGCCCATATCAACAATGTACCAATAAATAGGGTGCTCAGCGTCGCTTCAACAACGGCAATAGGCCTACAACTTAATCAACATCAACAACAACATAATGACAACTCAACAACAACGATGTATTCGACGACAACTTATTCACACCAATAAATAACAACATAATTCCATAAACTGGATAATCCAAATTCACCTGCAAATCGACTTGTTCGACATAATTACAACAAAATAAACCAACAAAAATACCTACTTGTACATCACGAACTACTCAGGAATAATTTCAACTAATTCCAATTAACTAATTTTACCGCTTAGTTCTACTAATTCTACTTTCAGTACTGTTTTCCTCTACTTCAGTACTACTAATTAATTCCACTATTCCCTTTTATTCAATTCACTGAAATCAACTCTCAAATGCCACTAAATTATATCTTTGTCGTTAACTACAATGCCCTCTTTCTTAACATAACAACGCCTAAAATTATCACAACTACTACTTACGGATACTGATTATATTTTTTTCCTACTTATCTGTTGCTACAAAATCGTCTGGTACAAATTCAATTATTTCGCTAAATTAACACGATTTACTTATTATCAACTATAGTATCTAAAATATTTATATTCTCATGTAATATCATCATGTTCTATTTATTCTCACTACAAAAACCTATATGTTAATATATTAACAAGAATACCATTTCCTTGAATTATAATCTTATTATTATATTGCCATAATTAATACCAGTGCATAAAAAAATAAAACAAACTTTGTGGCATGCAAGGCATGGGGCGCTCACTCCCAAGTGTGTGGCCCCTTCCACCCCCTTAAGTGATATGGGGTCCCCTCCCTCTCCATGTGGCCCCCGCCGCACTCCTTCTTCATTTAGGGGCTCCCGCCCCTTATATGGGTGGCCTCCGCCCCCATTTTTTTCTTTCTTCATCTTTGTTTGTGTATTCTGATACTTTCTTCTGCAATGTTTTCTTGTAATCAGACCAATAATTTATTTTCTAGGTTCGATTAATGAAAAATCAACATAACCATCAAATACAAACGATTAATCGATCAATGGAATAACAACATCAACTATATTTTGACACATCGGAAACAACAATGTACACTTCAAATAACCAAACAATTTCATGGCATCAATTTATACAACCTAACTTCCACATACGGTATATCATATACTGGTTATAGAATTGAACCCACCTAACTTAGATTGGGGTCTCTCGATAATCTAATTGATCTCTAACTTGCTAATACTTATCTTAGTCGAATCTTTCATTGTCAAAATTTGGTTGTAGTAGCACTTCCGACGAGTAAGGGTTACGGTTTATCAAGTCTTCTAATATTCTTCTAATATTCAAGTCTTCTAATGGATAGTAAAATGGATAATGGATAATGAGATTTATCAAGTCTTAATATTCATTTTATGTTCAATTTAATTTTCACTAAATTTTAATATTCTTACTTCTAATATTCTTATTCCACGTTGGATAATGGACCTAGGGAAGGACTGGATAAGTTTCTAAATCTTGGGTGATTCACCTAAGCAGTTCTCCATTATGAGTTTATGCAGATTATCATATAAGGGCATTTAGTCTAATGGTATGATTCTCGCTTTGGAACTACACCCGATTTTTATTAAAAAGGTGTAAATCAGCAAATATTTACCCCGATTTTTATTAAAATTTTTATGAAAATAGGGTGTACATAAAACGATAAGAACTTATTTACACCCGTTTTTATTACAATTACATCCATTAAATTTAATAAAAATCAGGTGTAAATCATAAGCTATTTACCCTAGAGTTAAGCGGTGTAATTAAGGTAGACATTTCTCACCCAATGGATATACACCCGATTTTTATTAGATTTAATGAGTATAATTGTAATAAAAAACGGGTGTAAATTAATTTTTTGTACTAGTGACAATTGCAATTGTTTTTAAACATCGCCAATGTTATTTGAAATATTAATTTGAAAGTTTATTGGGACGATTATAAATCATCTCAATTGTAACATTTAAAAATGTCCCTATTTCTTTATTTGAAAAAAAAAATTATAGTCGCGGATTACCCTCTCTTTGTTGAATTTTTATTTTACAAACTAAAATATTATAAAACATTTTTATAATCGTGGATTAACCTAATTTCCTTACAATTTTTCAAGTTTTAGATTCTTATAAATAATTTTGATATTTTACAAAATCTTATGTGGAAGGAGTTCCATCATAACCTTTATACAACCGTCTTGCTTCTTCTCTGTTAAGGTGTATGGATTCTCAAGAATTTTGTAATACATTTGCAATTTAGATATGATGAACAATGAATTTGAGAATTCTACGCAACAAAAACACAATGAACGACAGAATTTGATTATGGAGAAAGGGTCTGAAATAGTGAATGTATAGTGTTATTAATGACGTCTTTGGGAGTGGTATTCTCCATCCATTAGAATTTAATTCAACCACGTCTTATGATGTTATTGTTTGCAGATGGCCTGAAAACAATTGAGGGGAGGTGTGCCAGTGCCAAATACACCTGGTTTCAGTGTGATACCTATAATTATATTTTACTATTTTTATTTCTTTGAATTTCAAAAGGTATAGTTATTATAGTTATAAAATAACATTCTAGGTCATTCTATAATGTCTTAGATGTCAATATAATTTTTATCTCAATAAGGCAGAGTTAGTGGAGACTTCCCAATTTAATCTTGTGTGCGTGTATGCATCAATTCGAGTCCTCTACATGAAAAGAAATATCAAAATAACATTGGATGATCAGTTAAAAGTAGAACTAACTGAAGAACGTATGACTTACTTATTGACAAAAGTGGGTATTTATTCTTGCATTGTATTTGTGAATTCAAAGAGTTTTAACACAATTAAGTCCTTGTCTGAGTCAATTCTTGATTTCACTCAATGCTTCCATAGTAACAGGTTTTACACAAAAGAGATGGAACAAACAAATGGCGTTATTGCAATCAGTGTTTCAAAACTCTCTGTTCAACCATGCACTTCATTGGCTAGCTTATTTTCTGTGGGTTCACTTTTTCTATGAAACCATTATAACTAACTACTTGTTGAATTTAAAATTGACTTTGATTTGCAAATTTTTGTATCTTCCTCATTGTAGATCTTGATATGTATTTCACTCACAGAAAAGATAGTGGTTAACTTAATAATTAGATATTCATGTTTTGCTGAAAGTTAATGATTACTGTTTTGTCCTGTTCTTTCCTAGGGATTAAGCTATGAGGGCGTACAAGGCCTTCTCGGTCTAATGCATGCCATTGGGATGGTTCCTAATGCACTTCCGCCACCAAGATCAACTCTGTTAGCATTATTTAAGTTCCCATGCAATCCAAATGTAAGAAATTGAATTTGTTGCACTGTTTTAGGGTTAATTTTGCATAGTTTTAGTTTTACTAAATTAAAATGTTCACAGCGGCTAAAAATTAGTCAATATTTTTAAAAGATGTAGACCTTTTACATCTGGCCAAAACTTAACTGATGTAAACAAAATAGTTTTTACGTCGTCCCAATAAGACAACCGACGTAAAAAGTAGCGTTTATTTTATAAAAAAAGTTATATTTTTTTCACACCAGATTTATCTGGAAACTGATGTGGTAGGTGTGTTTTTCACATCTGGCTGCTGTTAACCGATGTAAAATGTTTTTGATTTACTATATCGCTTGACTTTAAGTTGGACCCAGGCCCAGTGTAAAATGTGTTTTTCACCCGATGTAACAAGTCTTTCCTTCACTAGTGAACAATCAAGTAAAATTTGTACATCCCTTATATACCGGTGGGTGCATCCTTGTCACTATATAAAGTATCATAAATGTGGACTTTCCTAGAAGAAAATTCTTCAAAGTCACAAATCATATCATCTAGTCAATCATCCATATCTACACAAATTTCATGTCATTTTGACATCATAATTGTTTTTTAACATATACTTCACCATACGTTTATGCTGTATAATTTTGACAAATTTTATCGCAACATGAGTGATAAAATATTTCTTTGAATTTTTTATATATTTCTGCATGTAAGAAAAAAGACAATAAAAAATTACATTATTGATGATTTTTTTCATTAGTGTTTTGGTGAACTTTGACACATGTAAACCGTGCTTAAAATTATTCATGGCTATAAGACATATAGATATAAATTAAATAAATTAAAACACATACGACATAACTTTAAAAAAACCACAAAATCAAAGCCTTCAAGGTAGATGATAATATTTTTTTGACATAGATGTCGACCTTACATAGATTACTCCATACAACAAACATATGACACAAATGGAAGCATAGAAAATAAAGCTTTTATAAGATACAACACAAACGATTTAAGATAGCCTTTGTTATTCAATGATTAGATCAATCAACCAATAAAAACCACCTTCTTCTTTCCATCACATTAGGTCCTGATCTTGTCATAGAATATCATTTATTACATAGAAATGGAAGCAGACAACCTAGACCAATATGCCATGAAGAGCAGGCCATTCATTACAGATCCTACTTATTTTAGTGTTAACAAAATGGTCACCATTTTGTTGGTTGGACAATAATTGATACGTGCATAGTGATTTCCTTTGAAATATAAGCTTCATACTTATTGTGAGAATTAAAGCACTAGTAATTCCACTTGCAAAACTGTACCATCCCAATAATGAAAATAGGATAGCAGATTTTTAACCCAACTAAGATGCTTGGCTGTATAGTTTAGATAACCAATCTTATCTCCATGGAATATGATAACTTTTTCATGCAAGTGATGAATTGCAGCGTTGATTCCATTTTCAAAAACTGTTCCCTTGAGACAAGGAAACATGGCAGAGATTGGAATTGGACCTAATAGTAATCTAGTGTGAGCCGGAAGTGGAGCATATTTGATTATAGCACATTGATTTCCATGGAAGATGAACGCCTCGTGGTCTTTGGAGTCAAAGGCGCAATCTATTCCATTTGCAAATACAGTTCCAGCAAGCATTGGAAATCCATGAGTAATATGCATGGGCCCCTGAATAATATCTTTCTTTATCTCTCCTGGAGCATAATTACAAACCACATACTTTTCTTTCACGAACACGTAACATTCGTTGTGTTTAGATGAACGGAATGCTGCAGGCATTTTTGTTTTGGAGAATTATGTGTTAAAAGGAAAGTGATATGAAATGTTTATCTTTCAACGAGCTAAGGCCTCTATATATATAGATGTTACTGATACAGTGAATACATAATATTAAGTTTGAAATTGATGTACAAAACACGTTTAACACACATAGTAACTTCTTCAAATGGTGTAACGAGCAATTTTTTCTTGATTTTTGGACTGTTTAGGCTTATTTTCTTCATGTCTATCGTATATTAGAAACAGACATCTTTGAAAAATAAGCATGCTGCCAAATGAAAATGTGAATACATTTTTTCTTTGTCACATCTGATAATTTTTAATATTATAATTTCAACTTGTTAATGTGTTTATATGGATGTTGCTAGAGATTGATTGAGAAGTATGTGAACAAGCATGGTCTCTGTAGGCAACCCATTGTAATGTAAGAGCATCTCCAACGGGAGATGCATGAACTGTTTCACAGTTGGCAAACGTAGCATGTACTTTTTTTTTTTCATTGAAGTTCTCCACCTGTCCAACGTAGCCATGGCAAGCAACGGTTAGTTTTTAATTTTTTATATTATAAAATTAAACTGCTGTTAACAACTAATTACTTTTTATAATTTTTTTAACTTATTTTTTTTGTTTATAAATATAAGTTTCAAATTATTTTATCAACACACTATTTTTTTTACTTCTACTTTCTCTTAAATTTCAAATTCCTCTCTCACAATTTTATTATTTTACTCTTTAACTTTTTTTTTTCCAACTATTTATTCTCATTAGGACAAATGGATCTAATCAATTTCATTATCAACAAGCTATGTTCAATTTCATGCAAATTATCAAAATCATAATCCTCAAAATTCTCAAATTCCATCGATGCCAACAAACCCGCCATATTTTCCATCACAAACAATCCAAATATCTATATACCTCAAATGAATTCTAATAGTATGGAATTTTCTACCCAAATTCCACCATTTTCTACTCAAGTTGGTACTCAAGTCGTTAAAAAAATCTAGAGCAATTTACAAGGGATGAGGATATACTTCTTATCCAATCATGGCTCAATGTTTCAAAGGATCCAATTGTGGGAGTTGATCAAAAGTGAGAGTTTTGGTTAAGAATAGGCAATTATAACCCGATGTCGTGGGCAATCGCGAGAAAAGTTAGGGGACAATTAAAATGCCGATGACATAGAATAAATGGTTTGGTTCAAAATTTGTTGGGTGTTACAAACAAGTTGTTAATGGAAAGAAAAGTGGGACATCAGATAACGATATCATGGCCTCTGCATGCTTTTTCTCGGGATGGTACAACATTCAATCTTGAGTACGCATAGCGTGTTAAAAATGAACCTAAATGGATGGGAGAATCGATTGGAAATTCTTCAAAGTAACAAAGACTTACGCTAGTGGGGCATCATCAGCTAACTCAGATACACCTTCAAATCTGAGTTTAACTCATCATCACCAATGGGCGTCCATGGGACAAAAGCAGCAAAAAGGAAGGGTAAAGGCAAAGGAAGTTCCAAATGCAACACAAGATGCAATGAATAAAAGAGCAGCAACAATGGAAAGACTAGCTCAAAGTAAGGAGGACGAGCTAGAATTAAAGGCAATGCAAATCATCATGAAAGACACTTCTACTATGGTGATAGTCAGCGAGATATTCATGAAAATATTGTAATAAGATGAAAAAAATATGGATTGTAGTTAGTATCACTTATGTAAAATGGACATTAGTACCACTTTAATTTATCAACACCTATATAAAATGGTCATTAGTACCACTTTAAATTATCAACACCTATGTAAAATGGTCATTAGTACCACTTTAAATTATAATAAATATGTATATTAACAAACTAATTCAAACTATGCTTATTCAACTAGCCGTTATTCAAACTATCCTTTATTCAAACTATTATTCAAACTAGCCGTTATTCAAACTATCCTTTATTCAAACTAGCGTTATTCAAACTAAACGTTATTCAAACTGGCAATTCAAACCATTATATATACTATCACTTATGTCATTGTTTTCCAGATTCATCTTATTCTTCTATCATACTTCTCTAATTCTTATCTCATTTTCTATCATTCTTAATTCACTAAAATGGATTCAGACAATTCGGATGATTTCAACCAAGAATTTTGGGAGTTGATTGAAGAAAATATCGACGATAGTGATGAAGAACAATTGCTTGAAAATGAGCGTCAATCGGAAGTTCATATGCCAAGAGAGAAGAACAATGGTAGATCGTAGTCGTGAAGAAGGGCACAATTGATTATTCAATGACTACTTCGAGGAAAACCCAGTATACGGATGTTCAATTCGAAGAAGGTTCGAGAATGCATAGGCATGTATTTCTTGAATTGTAGATGCCTGGAAATCATGATGAATATTTCCAAATGAGGGTTGATCAAGCTGTAAAATGGGTCTTTCACCATTCGAATGTACATCTATTTGTATGTATGGGTCTCTGCTGGCGTTGTAGCGAATATGTTCGAATAGGTGAAAGCACTTCAATTGAGTGCTTACAAAGATTCGTTCGGGCGTGAATGTTGTATTTGAAATTTGAGTATTTGAGAAAGCCTAACAACAACGATGTTGAACATCTTTTACAAATGGGAGAGTCACGTGGCTTTCCAGGCATGTTGGGTTCCATTGATTGTATGCATTGGAGTGGAAAATTGTCTGTTGCATGGAAAGGACAATTTTGTCGATGATCATGGAAGCCCACAATCATGCTTGAGCGGTGGCATCCGCAGGGACTTATGGATTTGGCATGCTTTTTTGGTATTCTGGTTCAAACAATGACATTAATGTTTAAATCAATCCAACGTGTTTAACGATATTTTGGAAGGACATGCTCCCAATGTGAAATATACAATCAATGGAACACCATATAATATAGGGTATTATTTAGCCGATGGTATATATCCACGAGTGGGCTACATTTGTGAAGACCATTTCAATGCCACAAGAGAAGAAAAATTATTTGCTCAACATCAAGAATCAGCTAGAAAAGATGTGGAAGGGCATTTGAGGTGCTTCAATCTCGATTTGCAATTATCGTGTGGCCAGCGCGTGCACGCAAGGACACCCTCAAACATACCATATATGCATGCATATTGCAACATGATTGTTGAGATGAGCGACATACATATGGAGGTAATTTTGATTACTCTTATGATAATGTGGATAACAATCACTCAACAATGAAACATTTAGCGGTCCTCATCCGAATCTTGCAACAAGACTACAAAGAAGAGAAATATTCGTGAAAAACAAGTTCATTGTCAACTTCAAGGAGATCTAGTCAGTATATTTGGGAACATTTTGGACATGAAGATGATGAAATTTAAGTTTGATTAATTTATGTGATGTTATTTATTTTTATTGTTTTTAATTATATGTGTATTTGAAATTAATTTTAATTATCATTTTAATTATAAGTTTAATTTAGAATTTATTTATTTTATATAAATTTTAATTTAAATAATTAAAATTATTATTTTAAATGATATAGAATTAATATGAATAAAATATTATATAAAAAAGTAGTTGTGGGACCCATTATGAGTTCTTTAGAGTTGCACCATTGGGTGAAAAATTAGTTGGGTTGCTTCAAGTGGCGTAAGCAATGGGTCCATAAAGAACCAAAATTGGGTTGCACCATTGGAATGCTCTAAGTGTTGACACTAAGATAAATCATTATCAACTAATGAACTCGACCAGAAATCTTAGTTACAAATTAAATCCTCTTGTATTTTAAGTGACAGATTTACAGTTCGAGTTATTACAGAAATTAATTTACAAATAAGGTTGTGACTAAAGAAGCTAAATATATAATTTTACTAATATACATGAATTGAACTACTAATACAAGTGTGAAGTAACATTGTGTGGTAAAACTATGAACACTGTTATCAAGTATTGCTTATATTATTAAATTGAGTAACACTTTTATAAAATATTTTTTAGGTTAAATTGTGATTATATTTGGCCTCTGTTTGTTTTGTTCTTGCTAAATTGTGACTAGCCTACACAGGGCCTCCAAAAATTTGAGACGACATTGAGTGTGACATTTTGTATTATATTTTTAAGTAATTTGAGAGTAATGTAACCCTAAAAAATTGCAGAATACATGATTTAAGATTAATATTATATTAAGTGTTTTATTTTTGTATGATTTAAAGAAAACAAAAAACTATTTTAAAGTGTGTGGATCCAAGCAATTATTTTATTTTTGAAATATTAAAAATAATATTTATTTCAGAGTAAATTTTCTATTTTTAGGATATTTAATTGAAAATGATCTAGAATCTCTTTCTTCTAAATATTATTTAAAATAAGGATGAATTTTCTATTTTTGAAACAAAGTAAGTAAATATATTCAAATATCTTTTCATCCATTTTTTATAATTAAGAAATTATTAATATATGAAAAATGTAGAAATGAAATATATAGACTTGATAAGAGTGTGGCATACTCTAATATATTTTTAGATTAATTAAGAGTAATTTAATTATGAAAATTTGTGGAATATATACTTTAACATTAAAAGTATTTTTTAAAGTTTTTATTGCTATGATTTCAAGGAAAAAAAGTTATTTCAATGTGTGTAGAACCAAACATCTCTTTTATTTTTGAAAATTTTAAAAATATATTTAGTTGGAGTAATTATTGTGTTGTTATGAATCATGTTTATCACTCAATCTGGAAGTCTTCACCCTCTGCTACTTGGTCTGTTTCTCCCTGGGAAAAAGACACGACCCCCTCTCACTCTATGATTGTTTGGAGACTTATGCACAACAAAATTCCTACTGGATGAAAATCTCACTCAGAGGGTTTTCTTTCCTTCTCTCTTTCTCCTGTGAAACTTCTTACATCTCTTATTTGAATGCTCATATGCTACAAACATATGGAATTGGCCGATGGCTCAGCTGCAACTAAACTTCTCAATTAAAAGTCTTGTGGATTATGAAAAAAATTGGAACCACAAATGAAACTCTCAAGTTGTTGTTGTCATCAAACCTTGCATTTGTTTTACTTTCTACGGATTGCAAAGCAGAACATAACAGTTCTTTGGAAAATCAATCCACTAGAGATCCTACATATCAATGTCTACTCGAGCCAATATGGTTGGTAACTTCCTTGCTAAGAAATCTAATGCAGACATTACTAGTTTTGCTTTTCTTAAAAGCTTTGATGTTAGCATAAAACCTCGGCCTCATCCTAACCTTGTTGATGTTCTTTGGCTTCCTCCACAATCTGGATGGACAAAATGCAACATTGATGGGGGTTGCCTCAAGTTTGCCTCTTCTCTCGGCCTGTGGCGGGATATTTAGAGATGACAAGGCCTCACATTTGCATAGCCTTAGCATTTTTTGGGGTGAAGGATCACCGGTTTATGCTGAGTTTATGGTAGTTGTTATTTCTATTGAAAAGGCCAAGGAGTTAGGGCTCTCTAAACTCTTCATGGAATCAGATTGTACAGCGTGGTGGAAGGTGTTTTGAATTATAATCTTGTGTCGTGGAAAATCAAATCTCATTGGCTTACATGTTGAGCATATGCCCTTACTATTGACTTCTTGATAACTCATATATTTAGGGAAGCTAAGTATTGTGCGGATTTTCACGTGAATATTGCCATAAAATTCAAAACGGCTAAATGGTACAATTTTGTACATATAGACATTAATTCTAATTACTTGCTAGACAAGAATGATACTAAGCTAATACTTTTGCCCTTGAGGCTTTGGTTTTGTCCCTCTTACTTTTGTAATCTCTTTTCTTTTTGTTTAATATATTCTAGTTTCACTACAAGAAAAATCAATCATTGCCAGGGGTATATGCTAGGGGTTAAACCCCTCACAAAATTAATTACATTGCTTGGGGTTAACCCCTCACAATAAAGAAATAAAAAATTAATGAAGTTATTTGTGACTCCCCATCTCAAAATATACAGTGAGAATTTTGAATTTTGAAGAAAAAAATATTGTGAACGGTGCCCCATCGCAATATTCAATAACACCATTTTGTTTTATCTTGTGCAGACAAAACTAACAAGTAATTAATATGTTAACAGTGGAAACCCCTAGCAAAACGTGTTTGATGGGGCAAATCAAATCAAATGAGTCAGGTTTAATAAATAATTTCGCCATTCCTCTTCCCTTTTCATTTTATTACCTTTCCAATTTCTGTCTCTCCTTTTCATTTTCCAGTAAACATTATCCCGTTCCTTCTTCACCTTCAACTTTTTCAATAGTAAGAACATCAAAACACAACACACACAAAAAAACACAACACGAAAAAATACATATTTTTCATAAAAAATGGAGAGATGAGGATACCTCTTTACAAGCTCGAATCTTGTGGGATAGTATAATTTCTTCTAAAGTTTTCATCTTTCTTACCCTTCTTTTTCTTAGTTCTAGATGCTGCTTTGGTGTGAAAAAAATGAGATTTTATTGAAAGAATCAATGGACTTATGCTATTTTGAATTTTTTGTTAATTCAAATTTGGTGGTTTTGATGAAATAAGTGATTTTTTATTAATTAAAGGGAAAAGAAGAAGATTTCTTTAGATATTGAATGAGTTTGGATTAATTTTGTTAGTGTTTTGCTTTCTAGTTTATTAGAACCAAAAGGATCTACATTATTTTCATATAGAAATTATGCAATAGAACCAGTTGAGTTTCTACCCGTGCAGTGAGAGGGCTTGAGGTTGTTTTTGTTTTTATGGCTGATATGCAACTTCATTTGTAATATATATTTCCGTCGATTTTCACTCATTAAAAATAAGTGCTTACTATTAAAAAAAACCAACAGTAAAATTACGTAAAATATGTTTTGCATTTTGCGAGGGGATAAGCCCCTGGAAAAATGGCAATGGGCAAACCCACACAAATACATTTACGACCCCCTATTTTGTTAGGGGATCGATCTCCTCGCAAATTTTATTTTTGTGAGAGATTTTTGTCATTTGTGATGGGTTTATCCCCTGACAAATAACATGTTTTCTTGTAGTGTTTATTATATATATACGACCAAATTAGTTTACATTTAATTATATTAGCATTCAAATTAATGATCGAGAAAGAAGAAAGGAGAATGGTTATTATTTTTTAATTTGTTGAGTGTGGTAACTTCGCAGCCCTGTGCGTACGTACTCATTTCAATTATTTCAATAGTGAAACAATCGGCTGAACATCATCAGATAGAAATATCAATGAAGTCGCCATTGAACATTTTTTATCTCGCGAGAGGAAAGAAAAACATAGAGTAAACCTGAGGGGAAGAAATCATGGTCTCACGACCAAGAGATTGGGTAATGGAGTCTGTTACGCGAGGAGAAGGGATTAGCATCCAACACGCCCGTATTACTCTATGGTATCCAATTCTACTTTCTATGTAATGGTTGTGTTATATCTATCTATCGCTTAATCTCTACAATGCATGTGAAAGAAAGAAAATAAAGAAAACACGGGAAAAAGTAGGAAGTATTTACAAAAATTCTCGGTCGAGCCCAGTGACAAGATGCCTACGTATTCCCTCGTATAATAGGAAAGTCAGAACGTCGTAGTTCGGCTCACGTGTTTTGGTGGGTTGCAATTGTTTTGGAAGTTGGTTCTTGCATCCTTACAATTCAACTCGTGTAACGTTCAACTATAAAGTCTTATGTTGACCTCGCGCCTTAGCAATTTGTTTGGACTTGAAAGGGAACACCCTTTATGAAAAGGTTTTAAACAAAATAAATAAGAACCAAGAGGCGAAAAAGGTTTGAAGTGAGGTTGTTTGCTTTTACCTTGAAAAAGGAGTTTGAACCATTATTAAGTGTTTTAATTTTCAAAAGAAAAGAAACAAGTTTTAGTTTTATTACATGCAAGGATGCAAAAGAAACAAAAATATTTAAAGGAGACTAACTAGCTCTACCCTAATGTTATCATGCAAAGTTGGACCTAAGGTTGAGGATGTAAGGAGTCTCTACCTATGTTGACATGCAAGGATGAAAATCCTAATGTCAGGCTCGAGAGCACTCTAACCCGAAGCGATCCTAAGGAAGTTATCTATATCCGGTATGGTTGTAGAACCAAGGGGTGCAGGGGATGAAACAGTCAATGCTTTGCGAAGCACACATACAATGAAATGCAAACAAATGATTCACATATGCGGGGAAGAAGGAAGTCTCCAGCCTACGATGATAGCAGTATACGAGTCAACGAGCCGACCATTCCATTCCAGAAAGTGTATCTAAAATAATATAAATTATTAGTTTGAAGAGAAATGAGTGCAGGTATCAAAGCAAGTGTGAACCCCAAGAAGGAAGGCGTGGAAGTCAGAATAGGAACTCACCACTTTTATTAGCTCAATAAAAAAACAACCGCATTGTGTCTTTGAGTGACACGGACTAGAATTATGTGGAGGTTGATTACAAACCCTTTCGCGTGCCCATCATATCATCATCACATACAACATGTAGATCTCATCAAAGTGGGTCTTTGCTTGAGTGAACCGCTTAAGGTTTGCTAACCACTCTTGACCTATGCAAGTACAAAGTAAACCACAACTCAAGGGTACCTCCTTATGCACGAAGGATTTTAAACAAACCACACACAAGTAGTAACGAATTTCCCTAAGCGGGTCTTTAAATAAACCAGATGGATTCTGAACATGCTCCAACTACGGAGCCATCATGCATCTCTATTCCTACTTCTGGAAAAAGCGGTAAAACCCTACTTCTTATGCTCTCTAAGCGGTAAAACAGTGTGGTAAAAGATATAGAAAACCAAAGCGGATAACAATCCGTAGCAATAACAAGCAAAATACTCGGAAAACTTAAGTACTGCTAGCATGCAATAAAGAAAACTGGTAAGTAATACGCTGAGGCATCAAAAGCATGATCGGAATGTGCATTCGTACACAATTGAGGCAAATAAACATGCAAACTATTGCAATCCAGACAATACAAACAAGAGAATATCGTTTGTCACATAAATAGGTATTAAAATATGCATTCGTGCATATTCGGAACAAGATGCACCTACAAAGAAGGTGAAAACCAAACAAGAAGACAATAGGATCGCGTTCGTACGCAAAAAAAATGTTAGAATGTGCATTCGTACATTCGAATAAAATAAACACAAGAAGCGTGAAAACTCGGGCAAAAAAACAAAGATTGCGTGTAAATGCGCAAATAGGTATTAGAATGTGCATTCATACACATTCGTCGAATGAACCTGCAAGAAAGGTGAAAACCCAAGCAAAGAGACAAAGAGTGTGCGTTAAATGCATGAAGTAGGTATTGAATGTGCATTTGTACACATTCGAAACAATTGAATAACACACGAAAAGTGTAAATCCAAACAAATGAACAATAGGATGCTGCATATATGTAAACACAAGATATGGATGCTATAAATCCAAATCTCAAGTAAAAATGATCAATGTACCTCACACATGAAATAAAGTATCAGGATTAACAAACCAAGTGCTAGAAATAAAATAAAATCACAAAATCGGAGCGAAAAAGGCAACTTCTCGGAATCGATTCAAAATCGCATGGTTGCTTTCAAAAAACGTCAACGAATTCAAAAATATGATTGGTTTTAATTAATTTCGAGTGGAAGCAACGTTTTTTGGACCTTAAAAGAACGGGGCAGCGATAACGTTTTAGGCATGTTGCGCTCGAAATTTGGTTCCGAAACCACCAACGGTTTTAGAGCGTGTCAATACATTAGGAACAACTATAATTACCTCGGACCTTTGGGAAAAAGGTTCGATGCAAAATCCGCCTAAAACATGGAACACCAAAGTTCATGTATGCGAATTAAGTTTCAATCCACTTTTGTTTTGGTTTGAAATGAGAAATGAATTGGAATTTAATTCATGTACATGTACTCAACAACTCAAAACAAAATAAGATGCAAGTTATGTACAAGATTCAAAGTTGTTTTGAATGAAAATAAATGATAAAAATGTGTATGAAAATGCATGTTCATTTACATTTTTATGACGTTTCTATGTGTAAAATACAAATGAATGACATATAATATATAATCAATGCATGCTTAATGTATCCTACATCTAAAAATGATGCAAAACATGGATTAATGTCAAGTAAAGGAAAAGATGTAATGTATCATGATGCATTAATTATGTGCAAGCAAGACTGCATCTCTAACATGTGAAAAAGTGTGTGAAAATGTGAATCCGACACACTTTAATGTTAGTAAAATCAAGCTTCGACACCTAAACTCAATTCAATTATTTAACATGTTTGTAGATTAATGCATGAAGATGTAAGATGTGATCTAAATGCAAGCCTAAATGCATAATGTACACTGAAAATGCTTTCTACAAGTCAAAATGCACCTAGAACTACATTTCGACACAATTACGTTTGCAAATCAAGTCTTATTTCACATGAATTCAACTCAAATCATCAACCTAAATGCTATATAATGCATGAGTATGAGATAGGTGATGCAAAGCTAAATTAAAAGTGACCCTAAATGCAAAGGAAAAGAATTACATAAGTGTATGTGTTTCTTACACTTTTTCTTCACACGACACAATAACGTTTCTACGTCAGTTCAAATCAAAAATTCACAAGTAAAAATTCAAGAATCGGAATCAACACATATAATTCAATCAATTCCCATATTCAATTCCAATAAAAGTCAAAATCGGAAAATCAATTAAAATAAGCACTTAATTAAATAAGCTACTTACTTATTCTTGAAGTTTGACTTGAATTGTTGAAGAAAATACCAAATCTAAGCCTCAATTGATGAAAATTGGAAGAAGAATGATGAGGAAGGCTTGATCCAGACAAACCGAAACTAAGCAATAGATTGGAAGGGTTGGCGGAGAGAAGGCGGTCGGCGGCTGTAGGAAATTGAAAGGAGGTGGCCGAGCAAGCACAAGGCAGAGGGAGGTGCTCCGAGAGAGAGAGAGAGAGAGAGAGAGAGGTTAGCAGGAGTGGCGCGGACGAGAGGGAAGAGAGAGGGACCGACCGGTCCGCTTGAGGAAGAGGATGACCGAAAGAGTGGCCGGAGAGGAGGTCGGTTCCCGTAAGCAAGGTAGTGGCCGAAAGTCTTGGTGGAGGTGGGCGGGAACTTGCCCTGAGATAGGGGTGGTTCGGCTTTGCTTGCTTTGGCTTAGAGAAGAAGTTTTGTTTTTTTTCTTGATTGTAAATTGAGAGAATTAGGAGAAAAAAATTGAGTTTAAGAGCAAAATTTAGAAAATGATTATGTCCCTATTTTATGAAGGGAAAATATATTTATAGTGAAAAATTGGGCTTTAGAGTGCGGATTAATTGAAAGCTCAAATCACGATTATCAAATTAATTTCGTACACAGTCAAAAGCGCCAAATTCAATGCGAAATTTGAGTAGGAATCTAAGCGAAAAATGTCGAGCAGTACTTCGTTGAAGCTCAATCCGACGAGCAGTCCGAGGTGATATGGATTTTGAAGTTTCAACACACTTTAGGCATCGACCGTGCAAATTTTTATTGCTCTTGAGTGCCTCGAGCGATGGTCTTGATCAAAATTTGAACACGGTCTTTGTAAGCGAAGCCAATGAATTTGTGAACTTTAGACACGGTCCCACCTCGTTCGATAAAAATTGAGCGAGATATAATTTCTTGAACTTGGTGTATCAGATGAAAAATGTTCGATTAGTCTCAAAATCAATTCCAAAGAATAAAACCACTCTTCTTTCTATTTATTATTTTATGTAAAATACTAATATGTTATTAAATCATTTTGTGATGTATGATTAAACATTCATTCTAAATTCGATATTTTTTCATCTTAGTGTAAATAATATGAGTTACTTATCTGAAATGGAAAGAATTATATGGATAATATGAAAGAAAAAAGATATAATAGTGACAATAATATAACGAAGATTATATAAAAAAAAGCACGTACCTATTAACTATTTTTCATTTTATTTTAAGTTTTATTATTTTACACAAAATATATTATTTAAAATATGAGATGCCAGTTCTAAAAAAATCTCATATTGTTTCTATTATATATTGAGTGAGATTCACGTGTCATCTTGATAACTAGTCTAACATCAACTATAATTAAATTGATTCTACATTAATAATTAATAATAATAATATATAATATTTAGTTTAACTTTTAATAATAATAATAATAATAATAATAATAATAATAATTATTATTATTATTATTATTATTATTATTATTAATATATAAACTACCACTATTAAAAATCATAATAATAAAAATAATAATATAATCAATTACAAGTTTTAAAATAATAATAATAATAATATAATTTTCAACTACTACCATTAAAAAAAATACTTTATACATATATGTGACGATAAAAATTCTATTATACAAGTACTTTAATTTGCCAAGTACTTTAATAAAAATTCTCTAAAATCTTTAATTTGCATCATTTCAACTTGATATTCTATTAATGAAGTATTTGGGTTCTTAGGATGGTAAATGAGCTCTTGCTAAGAGCGTAATTTGAAAAATATCGAGTTCGATTTGAATTTGATTCTTGATTGTGAACAAAGCTAAATAATTGTCCATGAAATGAATTTTCATGTAGCCATAGTATATGTTTCTATAAAAAAATTATTTTATCGATATAGTTTTCATTAGTTTGTTATTTTTTGGGTGTATATTTCAATTCAACAAAAGATGTAATTATTGTATTGTAGAAATAGTATAATAATTTTTCAATTTTGTGATATTATCATATGCCTTTTTTATTTTAATCTTATCGATCACATAATATAAAGTATATATTGAAGTTACATGTATTATGTTGGACTTTGGACAGAAAATTTAGTAAGTATAGTACTAACTAAGATTTCATAATCATCTGTTACATAACAAATTATGTTAAATATAAAAACAATGTATCATTTATTCTTCAAATATTGTGTTTGTGATGTTTTACATAAGTAGTGTAATTAATAATTATGTATAAATTTTTCTGTATTTTCGGGTGGACGGTCTTATATATACATTCAAAATTCTTGAAGTGTAATTGATTGTTTTAATAATAAAATTAAATAAAAATAGAAATCTACTTATGCATATACAAGTAAAAACAATCTACACATATGATAATATGATGTGTTCCCAAACACAACTAAACTTAAATAACAACTCTAAAATATATTTTATTTTATAATTAATTATTTTTAATATTTTTATTTATCTTTCTGACTAAAGAATCTCTTTCAAATTTCAACAACGCCAATTTTCTTAATTGTTACATTTGCAATGAATAACAATAAAAATCAACGACAATCACTCAAATATATTCGAGTATATCTACCACAATCAATTTTCTTCCATGAACAATTGTATGTTGTCATATCAATGATTACTTGAGAAAAGATTGAAGAAATTGATGACTAATGATGAATGTGAAAATATAGATACATCAAATGTAATTTATAAAAATTATTTAATAATATTTTTAGTTAATTAATATTTCATTCTATAAATTTGTATATTTTAAACTAACATATTAAATATCATTCTATTTAATTGTTTTTCACATTAAAAACTAATAATATAATTGTAAATATAATCTATGTGGTATATATATATATATATATATATATATATATATATATATATTTCAAAACCAAAGAGTACAAAGCGTCTCTTAGGGTCCAGGCGGAAACACAAAACAAGCCCAAAAATCATATCATAAGTAGGTGAGCAACATGCCCTACTATGTAAAACCCATTTAAAAACGATTGCAAGTGAGTTATTTACAATCACGGTCTATTGCCCATGGTAGTAAATTGGATAGAACGCTACATACAACCACAATTAAATTAAACAACCGTTGTTGTATGTATTTTAATAAATAAATAAATAAATAAAAATGCAGTCGTAGCACAACAACATCAGCAAGAGTAATAAGAACAACAACAAGAACATCAAAAACAATAACAATAAAAACAAAAACAAAAACAACAAACACAACAAACACAAGAAGAACAACAACAATAAGAAGAAGAAAGAACAGGACGAAGAAGAAGAAGAAAACAACAACCACAACAACAACAACAAAAGAAACAAGAAGACTAACAATAATAACAAAAAAATAACAACAAGAACAACGGTTGTATTAAACAGTCATTGTTGTATGTCTTTCAATAAAATATAAAAAATAAAGTAATAGAAAAACAACAACAACAACAACAAAATTCAAACCCATGATCATGCGCTACATACAACAACGGTTGTATTATACAACTGTTGTTGTATGTATTTTAATAAAATATAAAAAACAACCAGTAGCACAACAACAGAGCACGATTTGAACTCATGACCATGCGCTAAATACAACAAAAATTATATTAAACAACTGTTGTTGGATGTCTTTTCATAAAATATAAAAAATAAAAGCATCTAATTGAATAGATTCTTCCACGGTGGATCCTTTGGACGTGGTAAGTTAGGCGTTGTTGTAGTAGTGGTGCTCTCTATACTTGTTCTTCATCCAAATTTGATGCACTATGGTATCTATAATTTGTTTAGCTTAATTTTTCATTTCAATTCTATCATATATTCTATGATTCATGTACTTCGACCGGCATGCATCTTGAAGCAGCTGTTTAAGGAAACTCTTATAACTCTTATTCTTGTTCATATTTTCTATCCAAGCTAACTCTTGCATCCATACATTTGAGTTATGCTCAATATTCAACCCTCTAGTACCTTATTCCAAATATTGTCGTGGTCCCATATAACACCCTTCTAATTACCAGCGTTTTTATAAAATAATAATCGAGTTTTATCCACAATTAGAGGCGTCACAATTTAAATCATAAAAATTGACCCAATAGTTGTCATGCTTTCAGCGAAGAATAAATCATTAAATAAATCATACTTAAATTTATGTTTAACAATGAAACAAACATAATTCCGAATACATCATTCAATAGTTATTCGGATATGTAATCAAGACACAATTCAAAACTATTAAAAATATCCATTAAAGTTCAAACAACCGTTTCCCAGTTTACATCGAGCACGACAACGACACGCGGACTAATTAACTTACTCGACTCTAGAGCTATCCTCACCAACTCAAGCGACTAATCGCCGGATGCGAAATTGTTAAAGTAAGGGTGAGATTTCAATTCAATATAACATGCATTATCGTTTTAAAATACAGCGAATAATCGGATCGTTAATCCATTAACCAAACACAAATCATAATCAATTCACAAGGCAGTTCACACAATGAACATGTATATAACAAACAATGGAAATTGCAACACTGGAATCCATCCTAGCATTACAATCCCATATGCAATGCGGACTCATGCATGTGGTACCAAAGCGTGAACCGAGTTCACCCACTGCTCCGTTTACATGTGGAAAGGCGGTGTAAATCCATGATTCATGAACAACTGAGTCAAAATCCAATCCATGATTCGCCCATAACCACCGGGTCAAGAATCTAGCCTCACTACCCAGAACCGAGGTAAGTCTATTGGCTCTGCCGATTCCTTCCGCAATGGGAATGAACCAATTTAACAAATGCTCATGCATGCATCATAAACATGCAACATCAATTCAACGGAATATGATAACAACATAATTCCACATAAATGCCAATACCAATCTATCACATGATAACAACATAATCATGAATTAAATTATCACAAAGCATAAACATGCAAACGCTCCTACAATGATGGGGACTATCACGATTATATAATAACAATAACACATGATACCAATACAATCATGAATAAACCACAAGGAAAAGGAAACATCATGAGCGTCAATCTCCATTCAACTTGTCAAACAATCTAAACCAATTCACAGTTATGATCTCAACATAATTCACTTATTGCCAATCACCAATGTGCATTCAATCATAATGAATAATCAACACATTGTAAGCATTAGTACTCATCCGCTTTCCGGGCCATTCATATTAATTTCCATTATCCTTAATTAATCCATACTTTTCAAAATCGGGCTCGACTCTTTTAAAAATAATTTTGGAAAATAATATTTTTCCTTTCTAAAGATAGTGATTTAGATTTAAATATAAGCGGCACTTTCGAATCGAGATTCTGGTTTAGAAAATATGAATTTTTGAAGTTTAAGTATTTTTGAAAAATTGCACATGGAACCGGTTCCTACCTCGAGGAACGGTTCTGTGAAGTTAAAATAGGCTCCTGGTTTTTGTATAGGAACCGGTTCCGACACATGAGGAACCGGTTCTGATACAAATTCCGTTTTGAAAAATAACACTGAGACTCGGTTCCTCCCACGAGGAACCGGTTCCCGACCTACTGTAATTTGCTACTTTTGACAGCATTATGTCCTATCTCCTCCAATCATTAATCGTTGACTTTAGGAACACAAATTTAAACATTCTATTTATAACATCAAACAACATAGTTTCATCATCCTTATTATTTATTCGACACACTAGATGATCCTACAACACAAAATAGGGTTTCATTCCATAAACCTATAATCAATTTCCTAACATACCCAATTACCGGTAGATTCCCAAAACCCATAAGGCATATTATGAAAAATCACCCCTTACCTCATGATGATTCTCGATTCCTTCGTGCTTTCTTCTCTTCTCTTCTCTTCTCCAATTCTCGTGAAATAGTTTTCTCAAAAGACTCCTCTTTTCCTTCTTTTCCTTTTATATTCCTTTTAATATTCCTTTTAATATTCCAAATGAAATAAATAATTAATACTTAGTAAAAGTAGAGTGATTTACTCTCACTTACTTGTTTACTCTGCACCTCTAACCTCTTCCTTCAATTAATCCAATTAATTCCAAAATATAAATACTTAAGACTTTAATTAAATAAATAATTAATTTCCCATTTATTTAATATTGAATTAAATCGGGTGTCACAATACATGTATCCAAAGATGCTGAATAGATTTAACTCTTCCTTTTGACAGGTTTTTATCGAATCTTTGGTTACAGAATTTTTTCTTTGGTGGCGATCTATTGCTGACAAGCCCACGAAAAAACAGGTTCATGGAGTGCAGGCGTTGTTGAAGAAACTTTCACCACGACTCATTCGATTGCGCATATCTATCAAACCATAATAAAATTTATGCATGCTAAACATCATAGTTTAAAACAACTCATTCAACTGTGTCATCTCTTGCACCCTTATTATCTACTTCAATATACCTTTTAGAATCCAAGAGCATGATATTTTGATCGGTACTATCATAACGTCCTCCCCTTGGGTATAATAGGTATGAACTCATTGGATCCACAAGCTATCTTCCTTATTACAAAAGATTCGCAAGAGCTTAATTAGACAAGCAGATTACATCCGGAAACTGATCACAATCGAACCACCTTGATTTTTAGGCAAACACACCTTACTCCATGCATCAGGGCTCTTCTTTGTGATACAACTATTTCCAGTCCATGGAAATGACCTGCAATAAGACTCTAATATCCTAATCACACCTTTTGGTAGGGCATATAATTCATCCAATAGTTGGTGGTTGCAAACACAACACGTAAGAGTGAACCACCGAGTAGCTCAACATGGGGCGCTCCCGTTGGTTGTCGAGATATAATCTTATCCATAAGCCCCACACAAGTGCAAATTGCTAACCTTTCTACTAGTCGGCGGTATTCCCAGTATCTACGCGACAATGGCCCTTTCACAAAACCTATTATACCAACTTCTCGATCTTCCACACTAGCCATTCAACCACAATAAATTTTACACTTATGAGGATTAAACAAACTTGTAGATTGCAAAGATTCATTGAACTTCTCACAGACAAACTTGGTGGTGTTACATCCCCCCTTGAGAATAATAGAGATTCGTCCACAAAACTCATCAATAATCTAGATCTTCTCACACTTTCCATGGAAATTAAAATTGGGAATCTCACTAAGTTAATTCAATTTCATATGCAAATATTCCATTATGACGACAAATAGCAAGGGGATACGGGATCCCCTTACCTAAGACCTCTTATAGATGCCATCTCTTTAGTATATATTCCATTGACATTAAAGCGATATATTACAATTTTAACTGCGGTGGATTATCCACCCAATAAATCTTCTCGGAAACCAATCTGAAGGATAGTTTTATAGCAGTACGCATATTCTTGTATCCTTTAATGAGCTTATACATGAAGATAGATCATGAATTTCCCCTTAGCAAACACAACATGGGTATTACAAATAATACTACGATTACCTTGCTCATAGTCACATAATCGCAATTCGCTGCAGTCGTGGTGCAATTAAGATGCAGCGTTCGCAACTCTCAAAGAATTAGAGTACGTAGAGGTATCAGATCGATGCATAATTTGGGTTGGTAGTACGTTGAAATACAATAACCGGTACATTATTATTAAAAATGATTTACTTAATGACAAAATAAAATATATAATTTAAAAAAAAGTACTACTATTAATAAAATTTAACCATTTCAAAAATTAAAATATGAAATTCGAACTTGAACACTTACATTATAATAAAATTAAAATCATAAACTTTAAATTACTTAAACTAACAATGAAAACTTATTTCTTAATCCTTTTCCTCTCTTCGATGGCAAAAACCACCCTCCTTGCATTTTCATTATCATTAACACCTTCATTGATTTCATTATGTAACTCTAAACTTGTATCATGCAGCCTCATAGAAGATTCACCTAAATAAGTGTCATCATAATCCACATCCCAATTTTTAAAGGGCCATTTTATAGCTCTCGAAAATCGTGATTATAAGCGATATTTGAATGAATATACACCAATTTATCGCCTCTTCCACAGTTGAGTCGATTCCTCTTTACACTATGAATATATGAATAAGTACTCCAACATCTTTCACCGAAGAGCTCTTATCGGTTGAGAAAGCACTTTTTGCCATACGCAGCTCTCGAGTTTCGGATCCATAGGTTGACCACCAATCAATAGCATCCATTGTTACATCAATTGAGCAAGCGAGGCATTGCATATATACCTTTTTTTTGCATGAAATGTGACAAATTGATCACGTAAAGCTTTTGTTCATCCGATTTTCAGATATTTTCAAAAGCCTCCATCAACTGCAATGACCACTTCTTTATCTAGATTTGGAGCTTTTCTACTACCTCTGGAGTAAGTGTTGCAAGATAATGTGTATCATAAAATCACGGGGGTTAGTGCAAATCCAAGACAATGTATAGTGTAATTCATTTTGTCCATCTTGCATTATTATCCTTTCCATTTCTGAGTAGCAACTTTCATATTTGTTTCTTTTCATAATCTCATGTACTTCTCAAGCATCATCCATTTTTCATAAAATTCTCCCATTTTGGTCCTTCACCACCAAACTTAATCAAAGATAAATTGGTTTGTTATTTTAACAACATTTTCAACTTCCTCCCAAAACTTTCACTGAAACAGTTTTCAACTAAAGCTCCCATTTTCTTGTGTTTTCATCTCCTCTTAACCCATTCTTTCCAACTATTCAACACAGCGGTGGTTGCGAACTTCACGACACACAGAAGGCTTTAGAAGAATATAGTGAGAAGCAAACCTTGTTTTGGCTTTTAACAATTCTAAATTTGAATTTGCTCTAAATATAGCTAATACTTGACTATGATTAAGTATATTGTTAACAATAGCCTTACCTTGTTTATAAGTATTTCTTAACCACTCAAATGATTCGAAAGTCTTTAAAATTAAATTCAAGTATGAACAACACAAGGAGACCAAAAATGTGTTTGTATACCTTTTGAATTTCTTTTCAACAACTTTACAATTTGTTGCATTATCATCACTTGTAGAACATTTGAAGGTCTTATTTCTTCAATAGCTTTGATCAAAAACTCAGCAATTGCAACTCCTGTTTTTTCAACACCAGAAAAGTCTTCGGCATACATAAACACAGCAGCTTTATTATTCACGGCAAGAACATTTATAAGCGGCATATGTCGTACATTACTCCATCCGTCGGATATAATAGATACCCCATGATGAAACCATGTGTCTTTGATAGGAGCTAAATCTTTGTCAACATTTCTCTTACACTCATCTAAGAGATTGTTCTTGCCTTTTCGAAGATGGAGGTTTGTAACCTTTAGGTCCATTGTTATGTAATTATCATTTCCACAAATTGTGGATTTCTTAAAACATTAAAAGGAATTCCATTTGCACAGAGTCCTCTCATAACTTTCATATCAACAACATCTCTTCCCATAATTTGGAAAGAATCTTCAAGAGGCTTGGAAAGCATACATGTTTCTTTTTTGTTGATGGTAGAAATCTTCAATGAAGGCACACCAGATTTCTCTGCTTCTTGAACTCTTTTTCTAATCTTTTCATATGTTTCTCACTTCACTATAAAGCTTGACATCGTTGAGTACCACTTCTTTTTCCGAGGAGAGGACCAAAGAAATGATAATGTATCCTAGTGTATGTGCTTTTGAAGGAATTTTTGCAATGCTTGCATGTCCAGTTTTTGGTTCCTCCTGGATTTTTCCCTGTCACACCAGTATAAATGACTTCTTGAGTTAAAGGAGGCTTTGTTGTTTCATTGTGATTAGTAGTAGAATTTGTAAGTGAACAAGACGAACCTTCAGCAAGCAATGAACTTTCAAATATTTCTTCATCACTTGCATGTTCACTCTCACGGGTTTCATCTGAAAGTGATGGCTCAAAGGACTTTCTTTTGCCAAACACCATAGTAACAGTGAGTGCAGACAATGAACTAGCTAATGAATTTAAATAAGTAATAACTATGATGAATATTGAAATGATACATTGGTAAAATAAAAGTAATCAAGTGATTTTACTGTCCAATGCAACTTTGCTGGATAATTAAATAAAGAAATTATTTTAGCAATTAAACCATTGGACAAAAGAATAAAGTCCATTGAAAAAATAAAAAGGTGAAACGTGTAGTTTACTAATAATGATTTAATTTCCATATATAAAGATGAAACGTTGTTGGTTTAAACATAAAACAATATTTAATGCAATTTTTAAATTTTAATTTATTGAATAATTTAATTTTAATTTATTGAATAATGGTTCGTTGGTACTTCATTTTTGATGAACTCTGCACGAATTTTAAAAGAATTCTGTATGAATTTTGTATGAATTCTGTGCGAATTTTCTGACAATTCGCAAAAATACATGAACAATTATGATTCGCGGAGTACTCTTGATTATGTGACTATGACCTTGCTCAGCCTGTTTGCAAGTATTTTGGAAATTGTTTTGTAAACCGTAGTGCAGCATGAGATAGGCCTGTACTCTTTAACTATTACTTCTTGATCAATGTTTGGTATTAGTGTAACAAAAGTTTTATTGAACTTTGTATCAAATCAACCATTCTTGAAAAAAATCGAAAACAACATTCGTAACATCAGTTTTAATAATGCTCCAAGATACCTTAAAGAATTTTGCACCAAAGCCATCAACACCTGGTGCCTTAAGATCTCTAATTAAGATCTCTAATAATCTTAAGGGCTTTCTCTACTTCCTCAACATCCACGAGTTTCACCAGTTCTGTTCTCTGAAGCCTGCTCAGCTATTTACCTTTTCTAATTGTAGCAATATCCACCCTTCAGATCTTCATGAGTTTCCCCTAAACGTTTTCCATAAAAATCAAGTATCTATTTGGAGATATCTTCCTGCATATGTACAGCAGTCCTATCTTTCTTTAACAATTTAGTTATACCACATTTTTTCTGTTTGCTTTTGAGAGAGGCATGAAAAAAAAAACATTATTGTGGTTGCCTAATCTAATCCAAACTACCTTAGCCCTTTACCTCAATCATTTTTCCTTAGTCTCATGAAGGTTGAGTAGATCTTCACCGTAAGTTTTCACTTCCCTGATTATATGCTTATTCTTTTGATCCCGAGTCAGTATTTTCTGAGCCTCTGTCAGCACCTTATGCTATCTCTCTGTTGCCTAAGCCTCATCAATAGTTTGTTCATTTTCATCAGCAGGTTTTACTTTTCAAAAAAAAAATTTGTCTAACTCCAAATTTAAAGGGTCTAAAATACTGGAAAAATAAAGAAACTAAAATCTAAATTTTAAAATGTAATAATAGAGGAAAAATTACAATTAAATTAATTATAAAATAATAAATAAGCAGTGTCATCTATAAGATTTATAGATCAAAATTTATTAAAACTTTAGAAACACTGAAAATCAAAATGAATTAGAATGTCATAAAATTAAAGAATGTCATTCAATTTTAGAAACACTGAAAATCAAAATTTATTAAAACTTTAGAAACACTGAAGATCAAATTTTAAAAGGATTTAAACCTATATCTCGTTCAATTTAGTTTTACTTGATCTCAAATTGAATTAGAGAATGTCATAAAATTAAAGACACTCATAAGTACTTTTATAAAATACATCTTAAACTGTAGAATTTGAAATTGAGGATTTCTGTTCATATTCGTTTTATTGACATAAATACTACTATGTTAAGGCCATGCCATGAAAGTAGTTTTGCATAAGAGACAAAACTTTATAGTTACCAATTCCATAATTAATAAATCTAACCTATTATTTTACAAATCAAACAGATCAATCAGCAATCTAAACACAAATCATAAAAACAATTCAGATTTTTTTTTCAGAACTAGGGTTTCACAGGAGGGTGAAAGTGGTGTCTGAAGCTGAAACTTTATTAAGTAAGATTGAGATGAGATGGGTGTATAGGGTTTTCTTATTCGGTGGGTTAGGTTGAGCCTCTGTTAATTGTGTTACAATGTTTAGCCCAACTAAGTGAATTTTATTTGGCATATAAATTTTAACCGACACCTCCACTTTTTAATATTGATAACAATATTCTATTCATTATTAGGCACTAACAAAAAATATTGTTGATTCTATCTTCTTCTCTTCCTTTCAAATTTTAAATTTGATGTTATTCTATCTTCTTCGCTTTTTTTTTTTTGAACTCGATCAAGTAACTCAATATTTCTAATTTTATCCTCTAGTTATTGTTAACTCCAATAACAAAATCTTTGTTCTTCAAAGCTTTCACCAAATAAATTCAAATTACGAATGTATTGTGATCCAATATTACCAAAATGATCCTTTGGTTATCATTACTCCTTCGACATAAACTTCTTTCTTCGAAGCTTTCACTCGGTTAAATCTAATTTGCGCAATATAATAAAAAAACTCTCAAATTAGATATTGATCCGGGAAGAAAATCCCAAATATATTTATCTTGAACCCCCACTACTAGAAAGTTCGTTTTTAGTGACCATTTTAGTTGTTGAAATTTCACATCCTCTAACCGAATTTGCTCACAAATTTGATTTCCATGAATAAATTACTATACGTCACTAAACCGGTCACGAAATAAAACTAACCACCGATTTAACAGCCAAAAATTTGTGACCAAAAATTCAAACTTCTAAAAACGTTTTTAAAAAATATTTAATATATGAAATAGATAAGTGACCGAAATATCAGTCACTAATATTTTTTTGTTTTTTTTTTCTATTTTTGATTTCTCTTTATTAAGTTACTAATTTCTAGATTTTATTTTATTTTCTAAAGATTTTATTCGCTCATAATATTTAATTTTAATAAAATTTATTGTCAATTTTATTTTATAATTTTTAAAAATAAAATGTATTTATTTTTAAAAGATAAAACATATTTATATGACCAAATTATAAAATTTTATTTTTATACATGAATATAATGAATTTAATTTTTTTATACAATTTTTATATACACATAAAAATTATTTAATAAAATTTAATTTAATTTATTATATCAATTAAATTAAATAATAACTAGTTGCTCTCAAATATTATTTGAAATGATTATTTCTATTGATATTAGTTAATTTTATCATATGATTTTAAATGGCATAGTGGAAAGGAAAAAATATGAGAATTTCTTCACAAATCTAGTGGTTTTCTCCCATGCTCTTGAAAATCAAAATACTCTTCATAAGTGTACTTACAATTTACTTTATTTCAGAATATTTCGTAAGTGCAATTACAAATTCACCTTATTTTATGGTGTTTCGTAAGTGCACTTACAATTCCTCCAATATCCCAAATTTATTATGATTTTATTTTTTAAAATATATATTATATATATATATATATATATATATATATATATATATATATATATATATATATATATATATATATATATATATATATATATATATATATATATATATATATATATAGTGTTTATTTCACGTGATTTCCATTGCAAATATACATGATTTCACGACTAAAAAGAATACTGAATATATATGCATTAAAAACCTAATTTATAGTTGGTCTATAATAATATAATCTATTAATACAATTGATATCAATATCAAATTTGCCTATAATAAAACATATTAATACTATTGATATCAATTTTATATGAATAGATACACTTGATTTTTACTTTGATTTACTTGATATGCATTAATTGTATAATATATTCCTAACAATATAATTAAAATGAATTATTATTAATAAAAATAATTAGATTTATAATTAAAAATTATTAAATAAATTTATAATATGAAATTAAACAATGAATGTAATAATTAATTTTTTAATTATAATAGTGAAATGAAATTGTCTTTTAATTATTTATTTAAAATTAAAAATAATTTTTGATAAAAATATAAGAAATATTTTTAATTATAATTTTAAAAGTTAAATTTAATTTAGATGACATTTTTATTTTTATTATAGAATTGATCAATTTCTTGCAAATAATGATGAATAATTTATATACTATAAATATTTTCTATATTAAATAGATATATATCTCATAAGAACACAAATCAAAATAAATCAAATAAGGCGAATTCATATTTAAGCGAAATAAAATGAATTAAGTAAAATGCACTTAATAATAAATCAAATAAGCTGAATTAAATAGTGCATTTGATAAAAGCAAAT
>CM038792.1:199802702-199879647 GCA_021764765.1 Vicia sativa | reverse complement strand
TGATTTATTGTCACAATATAACTTAGGTGGTCTTTCAATCCTTTCCATAATCCGCAGCCCAGTGACAATATTCCTCAACTGAATTTCATGGTTGGATGCCTCATAACATGCTATAAATTATGCTCTCATGGTGGATGAAGCTGTAAGAGTTTTGTTGGCACTGCACCAAGAAACTGCACCATCAGCCAACATGTATATATAGCTTAAACTGGATCTTTTGTTATCTTGGGATCCAACAAAAATGTGAGTCAGAGTATCCAGTGATCTCTAACTGGTCTGACCTTCTATATGTGAGCATAGTCCTTGTTCTCTCTTTAAATATCTTATAACCTTGGTGCTTTCCAATAATCCATTTCTGGATTGCTCAAATATCTGCCTAACATCTATTGAGGAATGTTGTAACACCCCAATTCTACCCAAAGTTTTATATGCAAAAATCAGAGTAATTTTAAAATTCCATAAATTAAATACTGAGGCGTTACACCATCAAAAGCAACTCACTTTAAAACAGTTTACTTTAAAGTATAAAATTTCAGATACATAGCATCGCAGGAAAACATAAATTGATTCATAGAAATCAAAACATCTCCTTTATTAAACCTCCTTATCAACATCATGTTTTATGAATTATGGTTCTTATTCACAAAAGGAATGGTAATAAACAACAACAACAAGATGACATAAATATTTCTCGAAAGCACACGATCGAGCGACACCGACCGACATAACAAAGAAATTATAGACTGCCTTCAAAACCCTGACGTTACCAATATATAGATAACGGCGAAACAAGTAAAGGGTGAGATACCCAAAACATATAATTAAAGGCATGATAAAATATATATATATATATATATATATATATATATATATAGTTTTGATTTATAAAGGGTATAGATTAATAAGTGTAATTCCAACACATAATCAAAACTCACTTACTTTACTAGTCATCCTATTGTATAATCTACACTTTATCACCGTAACCTCATCGGCATAAACGCTACAACAACACATAAACTCCCATCACCACGAAATCGCCACGAGCTAATACATCACTAATTAACACAGTTTAAATAACAACATCAACCAACAACATTAAATAATTCTAAAAATATGAGCAACACAAACAAATCATCACAAATTGGCAAAGCCCATCTTCGCTTTTTGGCATAAAGCCCATCTTCGCGGCATAAAGCCCATCATCACAACATCATCACAAATATCATCACATTATATATCATCGCAATTCAATATCATCCAACAATCAACAAAACCCAACGCTAAACAACTCGAACATAAACATAACCGACCCATGAGACACGACTATGTTATGCATGTGGTACCCATCGCTTTGTCCGTAATTAGGACATTCTGGCATAAAGCCGATCTTCGCCGCATAAAAGCCATCATCGCTACATAAAGCCCTCTTCGCTATGATATGTATGTGACCGGACAACAAACAACACAACACAAAACATCATCATCGCCATCCAAATTGGCATAAAGCCCACATCGCCATAATTTATCCAAAACAAGATAAATATATCATCGCATCATAATTGTATTATGCAAACGCTATTAATAAATTCACCAAAAGTCATGCATTCACAAATCGAAGCATTTATTAACAACATCAATTTAATCGTCACATCATCATGTACAAAACATATATCATCGCATTGCATATCAACAAGTATTCATTAATAAATACACCGCCGCAAATCTTACGCTTATTCACACCGCATTATTATTAATTAATTCACTTAATTTCAAAACGGGAAATAGTCAAACACCTAAAATCGTCCGCGAAAGCCATTCCTAATAACCGGTATTAATCATAATCGCCGACGCCGAAATCGGATTGTCCATATGCACTTAAATCTACTAAACACCGTCCGATTCAATTTTACCGTAAATTGGCCTATTTCGGTCGCCTCAGAAAATCTTAATTTCCAAAACTACCTCACCACTACGTTTCTACGCCGAACTTAGCTAGCATCAATTTTTGTTGAATTCGAGCAATTTGTCACGACCATCAAATCTAAAATTAGAACATAATCGGGTCCTAAATTTAATCGGCTAATTTTTCCTTTAATTATATTTTATAGATACCAAAGATTACTATGTGGTATTGAACTTTGAATAAAAGTTAAATGCCATGGAAAATTATGCAAGATTTCATGACGTAAAACAGAAAATTGGTTAACAGAAAAACGCATGGTTTTTCTTCAATCCGCTTTCTACTATATAACGGACATTGTGGTGTGTGAAATAATGGAGGCGGGGCCCCAATGGCTGATGACCGCACCCAATTCTTTTTCATTCCCCACTTCTTCTTCTTCATTTTCCATTCTCCTTGCTTTTTACAGTATTGAAATTTTTCTCGTTCAACTTTACTATTTTATTTTGTTTTCTATTTCCATTGCATCTTATATTTTCATTTCTATTTTATATTTTCATTTCTATTTTCCAAACACTACCACACTAGCAACAATTCATCTATAATCTCTACCCTCATCCAACTTCTCCAAACTATCACAACAATCAACCTACAAAATCATAAAACTCTACTATCAATTTTTTCCTCAATTCAAACTAAACCCACCAAACATCTCTTATCACTAACTCACCATCTCTTATCATCAACACAACATATAAAACTCAAATACAACATCAAAACATACTTCTACCATCAATTGAAAATTTCAACAACAACAACACTAAAGCAATGACAAACTATAACCCCATGGACCAAAATACTAATTATTCCTAAATCCACAACATATCTATCAAACCCTAACTATATGGAAAGGAAAATCAAACCTTACTCTAGCTTGAGATGAACCAAGGTGATGCTACCAAGCCCAACCTCAAGCTTGCTCTCATGCTCCCTTGTTCAAGACCTCCCTCATCTCTCCTCTTCTTATTCTTTCCAAAACCCTCTTTTCTCTCTAGGTTTCTATTTTGGTTTTGTGTTTACAATGGAAAGAAAAGGAAAAGAAATTGGTTTTATAACTTGTTTCTTACCAAGAAGTCTCCATGTTTGGTTTGGTATAATTGAATGGAAGGAAATGAGGAGAAATGGTTCTAGTAATGGTATTTTCCTTATTTAGTAAGTCAAGGGTGAAAACCCAAATCTCATCAATTAATCCTCACACTCCTAACCAATTATATCATTAATATAATTAATTCAATTAATTAAAATAATTTCGGTAATTAAAATATCGATCCAATTATTTTACCGACCGAACTAAACGTCACAGATAAATTAATAGATATATTAATATAATTATTTTCGCCACAAAAATCACAACGGTAATTCAAAATATTAATATAATAATATTAAATAAAACAACTCTCCCCACTTATAAACTTTTCGCCCTCAAATTTCACCAAAACGAATAATACGAGACATGCCTACGCATTCGCTACTCAATCCTCGCTAATTAAACAAAACATATAGAATACACCTAACACAAGGGCATCTTTCTAACCACAACGTTAGAAGAAACAACCATGCCGAGATGCAAAGCCCATACAATGCACTCGCCAACCAACCAACACCCAACAACTAAATCAAAGACACACCATTCATCCGAGAACCAAGATCAAGACGAGCGAGGCCAACGACAGAATCAACGTGGTTAAGTTCTAAGGGCTTATTCATATGTGAAACGGTTCTATCGATAATACAGTTCAACACCTCTTTGAAATATTATCGGATTTGTTGAATACACGATGGTCCAATAATATTTTTCAAGAGAAACTCGCCTGATCGTAGTCTCGCATGACAATTATTCTAGGCTTATGCCCGAACAATTCAGCATACATCCAAATGGCAGGATGGGTTATGTGTTCTATAACCACCACAAGCCCCTTGAAAGCAAAATGTCTTTTGCAAATACTAAACACAAATACCCCAAGACAACCTCCATTGAGAGAGGGATATTAACTTTGTAGTACTGAGACTTCTCACAGTTAATACCCCCACCAGATCTTAAAATGTTTTAAACCGGTTAGATTTTTCCATCGATGAAATCTGAAAACACACAATAAAGAAAAACAAACATATGCATATATGAAAGCTTAACCCCTTTTTTTCTTTTTTGAAACAAAAAAGCTTGATGCTCTTGAGCAGTCACATTTTTTGTGAAAATCAAAGTTTCACAGATCCTCAAAGAGTCGCCATTTTTCCTGTCATAAAGGTGTCGTACAGAGAATTGAATCTAATTCGTATTCTCCGGTTCAAACGATTTACTCTTTTGATTTGTTTATAAAGATGCCGCGAGCATCAAGCTTTATTATTTTCAACACAAGAAAGATGATTTAATGATTATGAAAAGAAAGCTGCTAATACCCTCAATTGATTGATATGCATCGACTCAGCTTAAACTAGACGCAACGCATCGGGGAGATTCTGAGTAAGGGAGTTTTTTTATATAAGGGAATAGATGAGCAATCTAAATATATATAGTTATTCTATAGCTTTATATATAAATATGTTTGATATGTTTGTGTTTTTAATTGCATATTATATGATTGGGAAAGCCTTGGGATTTTAAGAAGGATATCAATGTGGGATCCTAGTGTGTTATTATTGTGTTCGCAAAGATCCGTGGATCTTTCCGACATATCCCTGGGAACTGCAGCATTTGTAGCTCGGATCTACAAGGATCTATGGTTTGTTTGATCTGGAGGGAGAGAAATGCCCCGGCAAGGATGAGACCTCTTTGTCACGATTCTAAAAGGGATGTTGAA
Organism: Vicia sativa; assembly: GCA_021764765.1. Classification (NCBI taxonomy): domain Eukaryota; kingdom Viridiplantae; phylum Streptophyta; class Magnoliopsida; order Fabales; family Fabaceae; genus Vicia; species Vicia sativa. The sequence continues at coordinate 199,874,889 of CM038792.1, read as the reverse complement.
AGCACTTAGTTCCCACTTATGCTAGTGAAAGCAACGGATGTTAGTAGAGATGACACAAAATGTCTATCTATCGAAAATGTATCTAATCTATTTCATCACATACATGTTTGAAAGCCATAAAAGACCATCGTAAGTTACAGGTGTTTTGCTTGATGCTGTCGCTACTACCTTACATGTTTAAGAAAGATGTTTGAAAAAGATGATTGAACCTTAAGCCCAGCACGGTGTCTGTATGCCACAACTGATGCTTGCACCTCAAGAGAGGCAAATTCAACTGAAACTGATTTGATTATGAAGCAGTTCATGCAAGAAGGTCTGTGCCTGAGGTTATGAGGCACATCTGGTCAAGATATATATTATATAATATATACAAGAGAATGATCATTATTTATGTATATATTGCATTTCAAATGGAAACAACGGGAAGTTTATCCGTGTTCGGTAAAAGTATCTCAGACATGTATGCATAAAAAATTTGTAGGTAGCGAGAAAAAGAATTTGATACATAAAGAAAAATTGTGCAATATGTAAAAAAGAATGTTTTGTGTATACACAAGAAGTGAAAACAAACGATCAAGTTTGTCTGTATTTCGAGTATAACAAGTATCAGACATGTATGATAAAATTTATGTATCTCAGAGAGTTTAATATGTACAAGGTAATATAAAAGAATGTTTTGGGACTTACACCTGAGGGAGGCCCATGATCGATTAAGAAATTTGAGAGAAAACGACCGGTTTTATCGCTTAAATCGGATCGATCATGGTAAAAGATGTAAGTTTGATGAAAAGTTTTGAAGAAATTATTTTGAAAGTGTTTTGAAATGTGAAGTTTATTTATGAGAAGTTTTGAAAAGAATCTCGAAGTCGAAAGTTTGAAAATTCACCTTTAAAGGTGGTTTGAAAAGTGTCGCTCGCCCGATTAAAATATGATCAAATGAAAGTTTTTTTCTGAAAATTTTTGCACTATCATAAAATAGATACATTTAATGAAGTGTACAAAAAATCACCTCAAAATGAGGAGTTTTGATTGGTTAAAAAAGTTAAAGTGTGAAAAAACATGAAGAAAATATAAAAAAATGGTCCATGGGAGGTTTGAACTCAGACCTGTGGGTGGCATACGGATAAGTGACTACGAGAGCTGGCAACCACTGGGACAAGAGTGCATTCATGTATTGAACCAAAACACGTGGTTTATATTATATTGAAAATTTAAATTTGAAAACAACCAAGAACACGCTAGAATTGTTCTTCTTCTTCTTCTTCAATCCTTTGATTTTGTAACTTTCTTGTTTCTCAATGATTTTGAAAGTTGTAAACATGAAAGTTGCTCAATTTTAACAAGGAACATGATGGTAGTTGTTAATTTCATTTATTTTTTTAATCATGGTTGAATTCTCGAAAACGAAGAACCCTAGAATTGGAAATTTAATTGAAATGATGTATGATGGATAATTTTTCCAATTGATTGAGGTTAAGGATCGTGAGAGGTGCAGGAAAAATGGCCAAGAGTTTTTTCGCTTAAATGCAAGGAATCATGAGATTGAGTTTCGTGTCTTTACCCTGAAGTCGGAATCGAATTCAATGAGTGTTTCCATTGTTGTTTGATGATTGTTTGAGCTTCAGCGGCTCTATGGAAGATGGCGATCACCGCTTGCTCTGAATACACCTCGGAACTCTCCAACCAAGTCCACCTGCACGTGCTAAAAATGGAGCTTCGATTAAGTTAGAGTTGTTACAGTTAGTTGTTATTGATTTGCATCATGTCTATGATGTTTATGGATAGTGTTTGGATGAAAATCTCGTTGCTCAAGTCAAAGATGGAATTGAGTGTTATAAGGCTTTTAGCAAGCTTTGAATCATGAGATGATTCTGTTTCAGCTTAGTTTATGTGATTTTAGTGTTCCAACAAGTTTCATGTTGATGTTAAACATATTAGACACCAATTTGACCAAAGTTTTTCATCAATTTTCAAAAATGCACAAGTTCTCAAAATTTACTAAGTTTCTTGATTTTAGGAAAGAAGCATGAAAGCATGACTTGGCATTACTGGTGTGTTTGAACTTGAAAAGAATGCCTCTATTTATAGGCATGGAATCTGAAATGTTAGGCACAAGTACATGGCATGTGTTATTCAAAGTTGCTTTAGGGCAAGAAAGACATTTTGCCTTAAAAGGAAACTTCCTTTTTTCACCATGTGTTAAAAATCCAACTTGATCCATATCTTTCAATTATTACCTCTAGCTGATATTTATCAGTTCTATCTTCAATTTGGCAAGGTGTCTTTGCTTCTAGAAGAAGAAATCACAAAATGAGCTATAGTTTGAAGTTTTGAACTTTGAAACCATGGTTATGAGCCTTATGTTTCAATTTCAAAAGTATAGACTTCATGGATTTGAGAGTTCTTGAACATTTTGGAAAGCTTGTTTCAAGGGCTGAAACTTTCATGTTTTGAGTTTTTTCCAAATCAAAGTGGAACTATGTGAAAAAATACCATGAAGTTTGGAAAAAATAAGAAATTTCAACACTTGAAAATTTTTCTAAGTGTTGGAACTTTTGACTTTTTGTTGACTTTTCCAAATTCTTGATTTTTATGATCATGATGGATCATTTGAAGTATTTTGATGATGGAAAAGTTTTTTTGAAAATTTGACCAAAAGTCAAAGTTTGACTTTTCCTGTATGAATTTTCATCGATGTTTCAAAAATCGACTGATGAAGTCCGTGGAACTTCTGTGATGTTTTGAATCCGTAAATTAGGTCAAGATGTTGTATCTAAGATATAATGACCAATCTCAGCCAAAAAGTCATTCATTGCTCAAAAAGTGAATACTCATCCCGATCAAACCCTAATTGGTCGATCCTCGATTGATCAATGAGAAAAATTGAATATCCGATGATCGAGGTTGATGTTTTGATCAAGATAGATCAAATGAGGTGAGTAAAACTCAAACCCTAATTGGTTGCCTTTGAATCAGAGGAAAATTTGATGAAACCCTAAATTTGACTCTGTAATACCCGAATGTCGCTCGAATCAAAGTGATGCAATGATGCAAATGTGAGTGGTATATTAGGTCAAAATTGGGGTATGACAGATGCCCTTTAAGTTTTTAACCCGAGATGAAGATGAATATCTTCTTTGTGTAAAGAGACTTAAATATCGTAATACAATTTGGACCTAAGATAAAAGCATAGTGATGCAAAATGGTTGTAAAAGTTTTGCCCTGATGACATCAAAGAAATGACACAGGTAAAATTTGTGAGGATGACTCGATTGTTTAAGAAAAGAGGACCCTCGTTTGTTGAGAAAGAAGCAATATGTCTCAAAAGAGATTCACAAAACATGTGAATATCTGCTTGCTTTGGGAACCAAAGAGATTACCTTCACGCCTTGTGACAATGTTTAAGGTGAGTGAATGACACTACCAATCAAGCTTGTGATAGTTTATGGTAATGAGTTTGAAGATGTTACCAATTATCGCCAAGTGATAACTATAACAAGGCAACTTTTTTTTGAGAAAATTGGGTATTCAAATTCTGAATAATGTAAATGATGAAATAGATCAAATGAATTTTAAGATATTACCAATTATCGTTAAAGAGAATCATAACAAGGTAAATTTTAAGATAATATATTCAGCCTTTGTGAATATGCAGATGAAAGAGAAACAGAACTCAAATGAGTTTCTACTTTCTTGATAAAATCTTGTTGAGGATCTCTTTGAGAAGACGCGGCATTGTGATCAAAAGACATGTTTTCAAATGTAAAAGACAACGCTGGGAATTCAAACGGTCGTGATTTGACCTTGTTGAGAAGAACAAACTTCATGACAAGTTTAGAATGAAAAGAAATAAGTTGCCAAATGATGAGGCTATTGCTTATTGCTTTTGATTATAGATGTGGTTCTATCCAGAATGAACTCAGAAAGGGTCAATCAAGACTTTGTTCCCGATGAGGAATGATCTCACCGGGGAACAGAGAGAGAAAAAGATGGTGCTTTGGGATAACCCATCGGGATATGATCAAACCCATGAATAAGTGTGATTTAAACCTGATACGGAAGCAAACATTTTGAGGAATGCAAATGCATGAATGATGATATTATGTATGAATGTCATGAATGTTATGAATGTCATATGCATGCTAACAATACTTGGATGAACACTAAAGAGGTATTTGGGAAAAGGACCACGCTATAGTTCGAACAGATACTTAGTCAATATCCGCAGAATGGTGTAGACGTTGTTGATGAAGGATCCGAGTTGCATGCTTTAAACTTCGGAGAAAGACGTTTATTGGCAACTTTGTTGGAATTCTTTTCGGATAAGAATACCATCCTTGATAATTTTTGCTGAGGAGAAGACTTCTTGTAGCAGCCATTCTATCCTTCGGAGATTGAAACACTCGTAGGAACTGCTAGTTCTTCCGTGTTCATAGTTTAAAGGAACATTTTTCATTTTTTTTTGTTTCAAAATTTTGAAGTAAAATTCATTTAAAACCTTTTAGTTTCAAAAGTGATTTTCACAATAAAAGCGCTACTTGCAAAACAGAATAAAGTAAGGATTACAAACAAAAGGCACAAGGCTCAAATTTATTGATAGAATGGTAATCACCAAAGGCGTGATTCCATGAAAGTTATTTACAAAAGTTGAAATGATAATTTATTGGGAAAAGGCTACATTGAAAGCAACAACTGCTATTATCCCTAACAACTTTGAATTCCAACTGCGTTTGTTGCTTCGTAAGATTTGATTGAAGATCCGCTGATGGAAATTTCTTCGATTGACGGCATGACCATTGCGCTACTTTGTCATTTTTGTATCCTTATTTTTGCCTAGATTGCCTTTTTCGTGTTTTCAATCTATCACGATAATTTCGCTTATTGTCTCTAATTTTGCCTCGATCGCTTTTCGTCAAGTTTTCAATCCACCGAGACGCTTCTTTCTGCCTAAGCCGCCTTTTCGGTTTTCGACTCACGAAATGTTTTGTTTTTTAGACAAAGTATTTTTGACCCGCATCAACATTTGATGCGGGAGTTCATCATTCATGGTTGTAGAGTCATAGCACCAAAAGCTTCTTTTGATGTATGGGCCTTCAGAATTAGAGTCCATTTGCCCCTTAATCTGGGTTGAAAAGACGTAATCTTTTAAGCACGAGGCCGCCGGAATTCACACGAGGTCGACCTTTTGTCGAAAGCTTTCTTCATTCTTTTTGATATAATTGTTTGTGACACAGAGCGGTCAGCGCTTTTCGATCAAGTTCAACCGGTCGATTCGCTTTGGACACCATTCGCCTCGCCGATAACTTAGTTTCCATGAGAACTCTCATCGATGGAATCTCAACTTCTACGGGAGCACTTCTTCCATGCCAGATACTAGAGAGAAAAGGAGTTGCCCCTGGAAGGCGCGATCAAGCACGATACCCATGCAGAGCAATGGCGATTGCCGCCTTTTGTAGGTGATGACCATTTTTCGAACGATCTTCTGATGTTCTTGTTGGCAGCTTAATGGCGCTGCTCATCTTGGCCTGCAGAAGGAGATGAGTTATGATGCTCGATCTTGAATTCTCACACGCTTCTTTCATCATTTTGTTGTTCAAGTTTGATCCATTGTCTCAGAATGATCTTGTTTGAACTCCATATCGACAAATGAGGTTGTTCTCGATGAACCTCACAACCACCTCGCCTTGTAACGCTGGCATAAGACGCTGCTCACCCATTTGGTGAAGTAATCAGCCACTAGAATGAAGCGATGTCCGCTGACGCTTTTGTCTCATTTGACCATGTCAATGCCCCACATGGAGAAAAGCCATGGAGAGGAGAGAACGCGAGTGAGTAGCGTGGCACATGGATTCATCTCACAGAGATCCGCACTGTGACATCTTTACTGCAGCACAAAGAATCGGATTCCATTGCTATCCAATAGTATCCTTCTTAGATCTTCTCGACATTGCATGTCCATTTGAATGGGTTCCAAAGGACCTTCATGCACTTCATGGATGATCGTGTTCCGCTTTTTCCCGCCGACGATCTCGAAAGGTAACCATGTCAAGTTTCTTTTGTATAGCACATCTTCATTGAGGAAGAAGTTTCTTGAAAGCCTCCTTAGGTTTTTTATCCTTGTACGATGCCCCGAGGGTACTTGTTTGAAGAAAACGTTGATGTCTCGGAAACCACGGTTTATCGTCAAGATCGCCTAGCGTAAAACACATATGCAGGTCTTTCAAGGCCCGATGTGGATTTTAGGCATATCATTCCAATCGCTGACTTTGGAACATGGAAGATAAAGTGGCCAAGGCTGTCGCCATTCTTGCTCGATCTCGAGGGATATGATGCGCTCAACCTTGTTGAAGAAAGTCAACAAACGCTTGCATAATCTCAGAGGAATCGTACCAAGATGATGAGTTTCATACTTGTCTTTGATTTGATCGATCGGGTCGAAGTCTCCATATATGTCAAGGATCTTGATCCTCAAGTCGATGGCTTCTTCGATACCCATGATGTAAGCTTCAGATTCGCGATGTTGTTGGTGCAATCAAACAAGAATCGGGCGGAAATGGGATATGAGAACCCTGAGTGATGATGATCGCCCAATTCCATTGTCAAGATATTAACTTCTCCATCAAAAGTAAGCCCCGCCTAGATTCCGATCGACCTTCGGCAAAGGTTCATCACAATCTTCATCCGTAAGTACATAACGCCTTCATCGTGAAGTCAAACTTGAGAGATTGGTATTCTGAGCGCCGATAAGCCAAGTGATCGGAGAGAATGCTTCCTTTGACCGCTGCGCGGCATCGATGTCATATTCGATAACAAAGATCTCGCCATCGAGCAATTCTTCCGCTGTGCTTTTCAAAGACATACTGATTGATCCATTTTGGAGATTAACCAAGTTGTGATTGATCATGCATCATGGAGACGTTGAAGTCCATACCAAAGCGCATCATGTTTTTTCGAGCATGGAGTAACGAGTTTCACAACAGAACTTTTACCAAGTAGTAGATGGTATGCCCTTCACGGCTTCATCTTTGCTGTCCAAGCACGCAGCCCATGGACTCTTCTAACACGGTAAGATATGCAGATTATTTTCCTTCCACCGGAGGGATCGATTGAGGTTCCGACAGTATTCTTTGATATCGCCAAACGCTTTTTGACAATCTTCGTCCACACAACTTCTTGATTTTTGAGAAGCTTGAATATCGCCCATGTAGCAACATTTGAGAGATAACCGAGATGTAATTCAACCTTCCGAGAAATCCTCTTACTTGCTTCTCCGTATGTGGCATAGGCATTTCTTGAATAGCCTTGACTTTGTCGTGGTCCACTTCAATACCTCTTTGACCGACGATGAAACCTAGGAGTTTTGCATCTTACCCCAAAGGTGCATTTGTTAGATTCACGGAGTGAATTTCAGTCGTTGAAACAACTTTAAGAGATAGTCTATATGCTCTTCTTCAAGGTCGACTTTGCTATCATATCGCCCACGACTTCGATCTCTTTGTGCATCATGTCGCAGAGAGATAGTCATTGCTTTGCAAGTTGCCCGCATTCTTTAATCCAAACGGCATTACTTTGTAGCAAAACGTGCCCCATGGCGTGATGAAAGATGTCTTCTTCCATGTCTTCGAAGCCATTCGATCCGATGTAGCCAGAGAAACCATCCATGAAGGAAAGACGCTGAATTTTGCAAAGGCTATCCACTAGCATGTCAACATGCGGTAGCGGAAATCGCCTTCTGACTTGCTTTGTTCAAGTCCCGTAGTCAACACATTCTCGACCTTACCTTCTTCGAGACAGTACTATGTTGGCTAGCCATTGAGGATATTCAAGACGAGGAAACCCGCTGAAATGTTTTTGAACTTCCTTTTGATTTTATCACCATATCGGGTGAACTCTTCGCCTTTTGCTTAACGGTGGACACCCGCTTTAATGGCGTGTGATGTTCCACGATGTCGGTATCTAACCTCGCATGTCTTGGTAGGACCGCAACACATCAACATATTCTTTGAGAAGATTTATCAATTTGCCCTTGACGTTGTCGCCGAGTGAAGTCCGATATTTACTTTTTTGTCTTCTTCGTAACCCAAATTAATTGTTTCGGAGGTTCTTGTGAGGTCAATGATTCTTTCCTCGTGCCTAAGCAATGAGAAATCTATCCTGGGACCTCTTCTTCAACTTCTTCCTCGGCGACTTCACAGGATTTCAAAGTTGGGAAAGAGCATAGAGTTATTGCTTTCAATGGATTTGTCCATCCTGCTTTAACTGCATGTTTGATTTAATTAATTAACCCCTTGTTTTTTTCTTTTTTTTTGAAAAGTCAATGTGAAAGTGTATGGATAAAAAATTTATTATTCTTTTTTTTTAAGATTTTTTTTTATTGTGTTTTTTAGGATTATCATTTCCAAGAAGGGTAAAATGAAAAATAAACACAAATGTGGAATCAAACAACGATTTTATTTATGATTCACAATATGAAACAGGCCTAAAATACAAACTCATTTGTCTTGGGCAAGACAAAGAGAAATTATTTAAAGTTAAACCCTATAAAACATCTCTTCACTTTGGGAAGTGAGAGTTCAAAACAAAAGCAAAGATAAACTACTTAGAACTAGGAGCGTTAGTCCGAACTTCAACAGTGTTTCAAAAGAGGGCGAACTCCTGGAAGTCGAGGTACTGGTAATTTTCCACCCGGCTTAACCCTCGAGTAGACCTTGGTCGTTGGTTGAGCAGGTTTTGAAGACTGGACGATGGACTTTGCCTTTCGTCGCTAAAACAATCTTCTTCATTTTGATGAATGATCGAGAAGTATGGGATACAAATATGTGCTTCCCTGACCTTTATGAATTCGGGATGTACCTCCAATCTTCCGAGTGAAGAGACTGTTTCGCGACACTTTCTAGTTCGTATCCCGAGTCGTATTCCTCGATCTTCAATGATCATGTTGATATAGTGATAATCCAGATCCGTTTAACAATTTACAAAAGGCCAAAGGTAGATCCTCGCTCGAACCTCAATTGGTTGATTAGATCGGGAAGATGAGTACACCTCCTCTGGTTGACTAGGGTACTGAAAGAATCACCCCATCCAACGGATATCTTCATTTCGATTCTCGAGTTTCAGCGCAAGATATTTCACCATGTAGTCAAATTCACCGCTTGGTTCTCCCAAGGTATCCCAAACTTTAAGGGACAGTGGATTTTTATGTCATCGAGGGACATGTCTTTGAATTGATCACCCGCTACATAATTCCTCTTGAGACACATATTCGTAATGCTTAAATAAGTGCTCCACTCTTCGATTCAAAGGGATCGTCTTCATCATCTTCAATGGTTACAACGCTAACCTCTTGGAGAACAGGTTTAAGAAACCCCAATCGTTGAATACTTTTTAATTGGACTAAGTGTCATCCTTTTGCTTGTCTTTGGAGAATATGGGTGTGAACCCAAGTCCGGCTTTTGTTTCGTTGTTGACAAGTTTGATTACTTGTCCCCAACCTTCAAAGATTGCCATTTTTTACTATCCGTCCTGCTTCTTTATACGAAGAGATAGATGATATGTTTTTGCTGGTAGATTCATCTTCTAACGGATGTTCTGGGAGATGTGTCCCTTCAACGTCATTAGCTGTGATGAAAGAGAAACTAGACAAATGGCTTACAAGCAAAGCTTGTTCACCGCTGATGGTCACCAACTTTCCATTTACTGTGAATTTTAATTTCTGATGGAGAGTAGAAGTTACTGCTCCTGCCTCGTGGATCCATGGTCTTCCTAGAAGACAACAAGCGCAGCCCGGCACGCCCATAACTTGAAAGTGATTTGAAAGTGGCGGACCGATTGTCATCGGAGATCGACTTCCGATAACCGACTTCCTTGATCCGTCGAAAGCTCTTACTATTATGTCATTGAACTTCATTGTCCCTTTGTAAGCCAAACGAGTGAGTGTCGTTTTGGCATTACGCTCAAAGATGAACCAAGATTCACCAATACATTGACAGTAATCTGATTGGCAAATCATCGAGATGTGCAAGGCCAAGTTGTGATCTTTCCTTCTTCCGAAGTTCCTCATCACCGAAACTTAGATTATTACAAGTTGTTATGTTGGCAACAATCCAAACCGGTCTCGTAGTCACATCATGGTCTACATAGGCTTGGTCTAGTACCTTCATTAAAGCTTCTCGTGAGCTTCGGAGTTGAGGAGTAGAGACAATATTGAAATCTTGGAAGGAGTCCGTGATCATTGATCCACGACTCGGTATTCGCTTTTCTTGATTAATTTCAGATCTCATCAAAATCATGACGCTGGCTTTATCAGAGGACCAACATTTTGCTTAAGCACAATGGAATCATGCTGATTCTCAAGATAGGTTAACCGGATTTTGTCTAATAATGAGCTGCAAGCGGTCTTGGTGGCAACGGAGTGTGTACTCGTCCACTTCGTGTTACTCGTCCGATTTATGTTATATTGACATTAGCTGGAAGAGTAGGCATGGGTTTCTCCTTCCCATCTGTTGCACCCCAAAATTTGCCCTCCTATCTCGGTTTTATCTCGGTTTAAGTCAGATTTATCATAACACTCACATGCATTCATACCATCGGGTTCTATGGTTACGGGTCGAGTCGCTTTCCCCAAAGATTCTCCGTTGAATGTAAAAGTTGTGGTGCTTTCGACCAATCTAGGATATTGGGAAAACGATGAGGTTTAATATTAAATCTTATCCGCTCATATCTATCGGGTTTCGTGGCTTGGTGTTCGGTTGTTTGAATTGAATGGTCTCTGCTCTTAATGGAGCCCTAAGTCCGGTTATTTTGAATGTCATTACCTCTCGATTCGTGAGATCAATTCATCACGAGTTTGGTTTTTGTTGTTTCAAGTTCGTTATTCAAGATGTAAAAGGATGGATATTGATTATCCGCTTATTGATCAACAATTCCATTTCTAGTGAATTTGGTTTGATCGTCAACTTTATTCGCTTCTGGTGATAGTTGATGTATGTGAAAATATTCATCCAGAGGGCTTGTTTACAAGATTTACGAATGTCAAGGTGCCACATGTTTAAATCTTTTCCTATCGCGTCCATCGCTCGCAAAATTCAAGACATTCATTGAAATATTAGAAGTTTCTTTTGAAATTCTGGTTTCAAATCCTTTTTCTGCTACCAAATATGTTTCGACTTGCAGATGCGGTGACAATACCATTAATTTCAAGTGGAAACTATCACCCTTTTCTTAAAGGAAATTATGGAATCGCTAAATTGACCAAGGTTTGGAATCAAGGATGTTATTTGAAATTTAGAGTTAGTTTTAATTTTGCTTCAAGTGGCAAAAGGCTCGGATTTTTACATAGTGGATCAACATGAAAGCTTTGTGGCCGGAAATTCAAATGGGATTAATTTAATTACGAGATAACTTGGATTTCGAGATTTTGATCACAAGTTCAAAGCTTTTATAATATGCACTATTGAGTTCGAAGAAGGATTTAGGAAATTGAATACATATTCAAATTCTACTCATAGTTCTCTTAAGACCTCATTCTTTTTCTTAGAACATGAATCAAGATCATACATGGCAATTTTTCTCAAGAATCTAAGGTGCAACAATCACGTTACTACGCGTTTGATTCAAGAATACGGATGGGAATGGTGATTTGATTTGGGTTTAGGCGCATATTTTAAATCAACATTTCGACTTAGTTTTGTTTTAACCAAAGTAATTTTGGTTCATGACATTTTTTTGTTGGAATGTTTTATTCGTCGTGAATTTTCAATTTTCATACACCAAGTGCTACAACATTGAAGGCCACATTAGTAGTATTCAAGGATTTGAGCTAAAACTCATGTCGATGCATAACTACCGAATCTTGTGTTCATAAATTTTCAAGAGCGTGGAATTACTCTAAGGTTTTACAAGAGTACAAGAATGAGTACATGGTTTTACAACTTATCAATTTTCGAATGCAAGTTCTAGTCCAAAAGCCAAACAAGTTTCGTCAATATTCAACTTCTCTTTGTCATTCAAAGTTTCAAAATATTGTTCAATACAAAAGGATATTCAAGAATGCCCGCTCACAAGTGAAATCAAACTTCCAAATTCAACATCTGCTTAACTATGGTTTGTACAATGTCTACATGAATCATCAAAGTTTACAATGTCAATTTAGATATATGTGTTGATTACAAGATTCAAATTTTGATACAAATTCTTCAAGAATACAAATATAAAAATACAAGCAAATTTCTTCTTCTATCCTATTGTATTCTAATGGAAGTCTTTGTTTTTCCTTTCACATCCTTGCTCTATCTTCAAACCCCTTCTTGTCCAAAGCATTCCTTTGCCATTCCTCCAAGCTTGCACCATTGCTCATGTTCATGAAACAAAGCAAAAGAATATGATTAGCAAATAACGGACAACAATGATAACATTACAAGACAAATTTATCTCATCATTAGGATTTTCTTTCCGAATCAGTTGTGCAAGGGTTTCGATCAAGTAAAACCGGGCCTCATAGCAAATCATCGGCCATAAACTCACTATTGCAAACTCAAGGGTACCCTTGGTTCACAATAGGAGGGTGGAAAGAAGATGAGGAAAAGCAGCTGTAAAAGCGCTTGGGCATGATAAAGACAAGAATTTTATTGTGGCAGCAAGGGTAGGCAATCAAAAGGAAAATTTACCATAAACAATACACCAAAGAACTTAACACAATCGATATAGCAAAGCAGGAAGATCAAACAACAGAGAAAATCAAATCATCACCTAACAACAAAAGGATGCAAGCCCATCAAGCAAACAAAGGCCTTGTTTTTCAAAAAATCGAACAACCAAAGTTCAGCCAAACCCTAAACACCGACAAAGATAAAAGCAACCAAGATTATAACAGAGAGAGAACGGTTCACAAAAACCCTAGTCAATTCGCACAAGAACCCTATAAAGATACCATAGATTGCCAAGCCAAAACCCGTATACAAGTTGTTCATCATCAACCCAAATATAACCAACAAAGATTCAAACGAAAAACGAGAACAACATCCAACATCATCATTTCCGGAAAGATAATCCTTCGTAAAAGATTATAACGAGACAGTAGGTAAAGCAAGATCTGACGATCCAGAATGGTGGACCACAGCATGATCCATGGAGGCACCACATGTGATCCAACAGCTTTGCTTTGGGCTTGGGCTTAGATTGCTACCACACCCTCCAACTTAAAGCTCAAACAGCCCATTCCTAAACTTTTCTTTAAATTCAATTTTATGCAAGTTTTATATATAATGATGTATTAAATAATATTTGGCATATAGTAGTTTTTATTTGTTGAATCACCAATTAAATTGGTAATTGATTTTCATCAAGTAAAAAATATCTATACTAATAATTATTTAAATTCGATTTGTATTGTGTGTTAATTTTTTTTTATTATCCGCTATTACATTATCCGCTTGCATGTTTATTACACGATTGTACACTCCACCTCACATTAATATAAAACAACAACCTCCGCCTTCTCTCATTTTGGTTACCCACACCAAATTCTCTAAGGGTCTCATGGTTGGGGATGGGCATGGCCATCCTCACGAGGTTAATTAGGGCCCTGCCTTGATTAATCATAACCCAAAAACAATTGGTCCATATACCAATCACCATGCACTGTGTCTCATGGTGGGGATAGAGCATCTATCCTCACGAGGTTAATCAAGTCCATATACTTGGTTAACCATAACCCGAAATATCATTTCTACGTCCAACGCCGCATTTTCAACATAGTGTTATGGTACTTAATTAAATTGTTAGAGATTACCAACAATTTAATTAAAATGTAAAGTATTGGGCCATTGAGGAAACCCAATGACCAATGCTTTATTCCATACACTTGAACATTTAAAACACTTTCACATTAAATTAATTAATTGAATTTGTTTTCTAAATCAATTTTTCTACAAAAACAAAAACATAGTGTTATGGTACTTAATTAAATTGTTAGAGGTTCGCCAACGATTTAATTAAAATGTAAAGTATTTGGGCCATTAGAGGGTAACCCGATGACTTGAATACTTTATTCCATCACACTTAATAAAAGTGAACTTTGTTTCACCGCACTCTTTTCACAATAAAGATTTTGATGAGAGATGATTGGTTGACCTCAATCGCAATCTCGAGTATTGAATCGTTAGAGGACCTCCCAACGCTTTGGTACTTGTCATCTACCATTAAAATCAACTCAACCCATCCAATCCTTTTTCGCTCATATGGTTATCAAAATCAAAACATTTCTTCTAAAATCAATACAAACAATCCAAGACATTTTCAACAAGAACTACGGAGTTTTGACTTTCCCATTGCACTAGGGAATACGAGGCACGCGTTTCAAACCGTGTCAAACTCAAAATAATAATAAACAAACGCTTTTCTTATTTCTTATTTATAATTTAGAAATTAGCGATTACACACACAAACACATTTTGCTAAATGGGTCCCATCGAGTACGATGGACGTAAGAGGTGCTAATACCTCTCTCTTGCGAACCGACTTCTTAATCCATGCTTTTGGTCTTGTAGACCGCCTTATCCAATTTTGTGGGTTTTATCTATATTTCCCCGTTCTTTCTAGAACAAATAAAATTAGGTGGCGATTTCATTGTTTTTGAAAATTCATTTAAATGATTTTTTGAAAATCAAGTTGCTTCAGTTGGCGACTTCACTGGGGATAGATTTTTAAAATCTTTTTTTGACTAAGCGAGTCAACCCTAGTTTAGTTCTTCGCATGTTTGTGTGTTTGTTTATCGCTTTCTTCTTTTTGCTTATCTATTGTTTATTTACTTATTTTTCTCTATGCTTTATATATTAATCTATTGATATATTATTGTGATGGGAATTCATGGGCATTGATACATAGATAAGCCCACTACCCAGGCTTCTAGGTCACCTTTTAGGAATAGAGGGTCATGTAGCCTAGGTCCACTTGACCCATTGTCTTGTTGGCCCGGCGAAGGTCCGCTTAGAGTTGGTTGTTTTAAGGAGGTTGTTGGTCCAAGCGCAGACATCAATCTTGGACAAATGACCTATAACTCTAAGTTTGTTCATGTTGTCCTAACCGAGACCAAAACGCTCAAATGTTGGATTTAGAGCATCCTGTTAAGAGCCGTTTCTGGGGTATACTTTTATAAATACTATCGCCACGTAGGCTCGCCGATGATAGTGTTTGTAAAGGGATCCGAGACCCCAAGAAACATTTAGCCAAAACATAAGATTAGCCTTACCCGGGAATTGTTGGTAGACGCAAACCATGACCGCCGATCCTATGAACCAGCTTCTATTTAATTTGCAACATGCATTGCATACATTTGCACAAAACCATTTAGCATATAACTTTTATTTTCGTGGAACCTTATAGATTTTGTTGGTGCAAGAAGCGTAAAGGAAGAATGAATCCAACTGCGTGAAGATCGCTCCATGTCTCAAATTCAAAGAATCAAGTTGGGAAGTCGATAACTCAAAGTGAAAGAATTCCACCTGAGAGCTTATTTTGGGAAAAGGTTTGGGAACATCCTAGATCTTTTGACTACCAATGTGGACATGGAAGCTTTGATTCCGCAAAGTACTATGATCCTCCTCTTCGATGCTTTACATTCCAAGACTTTCACTGTTCTACAATTGAAGAGTTCGAGAGAATCCTTAATTGGCCTTTGAAGGACGACACCCTTTCCTCAACATAGGGAAGACCTCGATAAGGCTAAGGTAGTCTGCTTTGTTTCTTCCCTGTAGCGAGGTGGCACCTTGGATTACATAAAGGTATTCTTAGGCAAAACTTGGAAGATAAGTTGTTGAGTTTGAATGTTCAAGACGATTGGCCGACTTTCAGCCCATACTTGCTTTGCTCATCTTGGGGTGGTTTTGTTTCCAACTAATGAAATTGGTTACTGAGCCTGCCTCGCTATTGGCGATTCATGTCGAAGAACCCGCCTCGCACCGCTGTCGATGTTCTTTACCATCTCCATGAGAGACATCTAAGAAGCGAGGGTGGTTCGTGTTGTTCTCCACGTATTTATGGTTGACTTCTCATATTCCTCAAAGTGGACCGTGGGAGAAGATCCCGAGAAACTTATCTTGGTCTCAAAATTGGCTTCACTAAACCATGGTGTGATGTGGCATTCTCCGTGTGGGATTCGTTGATGTTATCACCACCGTGGTGGATATTCTAATGTTCCTTTGATTGGGTCCATGGGTTGCATCAATTATAACCCAAGACTTCAACAAGCAATTGGGGTATCCAATGGAGAATGAACCAAGGCTTGAGCACTTGAAAGCTTCATTGTGCACGAACTTGGTAAAAGGACCGCAACGAAGTATGAAGATCCAAGAGCTTGGGGTCAAATCCATAGGAAAGCCGAGAGTTAATCAAAAGGCGGAATTGATGGAAGGTCTTATCGCCATGGCAGATAGAGAGTCCAAGAAATCAAGCTACCTTTGTAGAGGTACCTTTGATCATCCCGAACCCAATCACTCATGTGCCAATAGAGGAGAATATGAGGTCTGGAAATTATCGTAAAGATGGAGGAGGAAAGATTGAGCTACAAAGCTCTAATTTCGGATTTTTCTCAGAGCGAAAATTTAGAAGCCAACCTCAAGGAGGTAAAAGAAGAATTAGAGGGAGAAGAATAATGAAAAGGATGAAGAGCCTCGATGAGATGTTCTCAAAACTTGAGGAGGCCGCAAGTGGGGCAAGGGACCTCCGTCGACAATCAAGACCGCCAGAACAAAGGGCCAGCTTATCTAGATAAAGGCAAGAAGAAAGAAGAGCATTGAAAGCACGCCTCAAGCAAAGATTTCAAATTAGAAGCTTCTAGCAACCAATAAAATGCTAGAGAATGAGATAACGCAAAGAAGAAGTCTCTGAGAATTGGAAGCAATTAATACAAAATTCAAGAGCCGAACATCAAAGAGATAGCAGAGATGGATGCTTAAGGCCTTAGAGAGCAATGCCAAGGTTGGATTGATGAGATCCAAAAGTCGAATCGTCGTTAGATGAAAAGGATGAACTAGTGTCCTTTCTAGAAGAATGTAATGGGCATTTCTATTGAAGTACAAAGAAATGGTTGACATGTGTAACCGCTTGATTATCGACGCATTTTGAGGCTTAGGTCGGCCCTAGAAGACCTCAAGGCAACCCGATACCTCCCGCCGGAGTGATTTCTTCCTCCGTCAAAATGTGGTGAATGTGTTCAAGGCGGAAACTAGAGATTTGAAGCCTCGTCCGACAAGATTTCTAGTTTTTTGCCACTTATCTTATTTGAATATTTGAATCTAATTATTAATGTAATGATTTAAATTCCAAAGACGAATCTTATTGCTCTATTTGAGCTTGAACACCTTGTAGTCACAACTAACACTTTGAGTTTCTATGAGATTTCGTTGAATTGCAGCTTAATCGCTTTTTTCTCTAATGTTTATTGTTAACTAACGTGTCTTCAAAGAGTCCCCGAAAATAAAATGTACAAAACATATCATGGCATGCATGCATACTCCCATAGCATCTCATACATAACAGGTATGAGATCACCATCTTACTGCCGCTGGTTTTCTCCACATGACGAGAGACTACTGTGTTTCATCGCTCATCGCTACAAGAAGTAACTTGAAGAAACCGATGGAGAAGATGGAAGTCGACATGGCTGCCTGGGACAAGAATGGATATCACCGAAGGGCAATTGATGGAGATAATTCAAAACATGGCTCGCAACAAGAGGAGTTGAGAGCTCGTCAGGAGGGCCTACACTACCACTGGAAGCCGCTGTTGTTCCTCCTCATGGGAATGCTTTGTCCGAATTAGCTTGAGGTCAACACCGGCTTGTGGATCTTACCGACGAGAATCAAGCCGCTCAAATGAATCATGCGTGGTTCCTCCTCCGCCTACTCCCACACATCGGCCAGCCGTGAGCTCGATGGATTCTCCACCAGGTAGGACTATTCGTTCTCGCTCCCTGTGTTGAGGAGGATACTTTGAAGATTGGTTTTCCAATGTGGAAGAGCCACCAAGCCGATCGAAGTTGAAGATGCTCGAGGAGCGATGCAAGCCTTTGAGAATCGGATGTTTTGGGGTTCACATGTCCAACTTAGGTTTGGTTCAAGGAGTGAAGATTCCTCCAAAATTTAAAATCCCGAGCTTTCAAGTACAAGGGCAACTCTTGTCCTAAAACTCACTGAGGTACTACTTTAGGAGGATGTCCCATATACGAAGGACAGAAGCTCTTGATGCACTTTTTACAAGATAGTTTGACCGATGGACCATTGATTGGTATATGGGTCTTGATAGCCCCTGTGCGAACTTGGAGAGAGTTGGTTTTAGCTTTTGTTCAACACTATGGCTTTAACATCGATATGGCGCTACGAGGACCCAGCTGCACAACTTGGCCCGTAAGAAGACCCGAATCTTTCAAGGAGTACGCGCAAAGGTGGCGCGAGGTAGTCTAAAGTTCAACCCCTATGGTGGAACGAGATGGTGGAAATGTTCACCGCACACTAGATGGGCCGTACTATGCCTCTTGCATCCGACCAAGATTTTCACGACATGGTGATGTTTGGAGAAAGAGTTGAGATGGGGATCAAGTTAGGAAAGATCCAAGATGTTGGTACCGACAAGAATCGTTGGTGGCGCCAAAAGCCTTTGGCGGTTACCGAAAAGAAAGAAGGCGAGTCAGCGTAATGTATGAGAAGAAGAGGAGAGAAGACCAGAATTACCGCCAAGTTGTCATGTAACTATTCCGCTTAGTGTTCCAAAACAAGATGTTGTTCCAAGACAACCACCACCTAGACCCGTGAAGAAGTTTGATCCCTTGCCAATGTCTTATGTGTATGTTTTTGCTCATTTGCAAAGTTTGAACATGATTGAGTCATGACTTTGAAGATTGACCCGATAACTCCGCCAAAATATTTTAATGCAAATGCTCGCTGCCTTTACCACTCCAATGCCCAGGCACTCTATTGAGAATCAGACGCCTTCAAATATAAGGTTCGAACCCGCTGACACAGAGGCAATCAACTTTGGACCTCCTCCCACCTAATGTCATTCAAGACCCTTTACCTCCTCATGGTGGAAACGTTAATGCAATTTGCGAAGATGGAGGTTTGAACCGATAATGGATGTTATGATCCGACCACCCCGTTGGTGGATAAAGAAGCAATTGTTGAAGGAGATTTCCGGTTGTGATGATGGTTGTAAACAATGTTTAATCCAAATTGAAGGTCGTGATAATTTGAGAGACGAGATTCAGCTCGACATCAAGGGACTCTTCGGTCGTCCGTAAAGAACTTGATATGCGAATGTTGAAGATGAGGTTGACGTGGTCACTATCCCCGCCACTTCTAGAAGGATTTCCCACAATCCCCGTGCCGACTAAGAAACCTCCCGTGATTATCACTTTGTCGGGTCCAAGACCTACACTAGCGAAAAGGCCATCCCGTGGAATTATGGGTCCGAGTACTACCGTGACGGCAAGAAATTGAATGTGGAGACCCTCAAGGAGGAAAGTCGATGAAAAGAAGATTGAAGATTTGAGCTGCAGCATGACATTGCGGAAGAAAGTCGGATTTCAAGGGACGAATCTTTCTCCACCCAATCTAGTTGAGAAAGTCCTAAGCTTTGGCCAAGGCTAAAGCAAAAGGGAAAGGAGTCATGATTGGGGTGAGTCAACACAAAGATTTCGTAACCTGCTCGAGCCCCGAGATGACCAAGGATGTTGAAGAATTGATGAGGTATATAAAGAAGAGTGATTACAAGATAATCGACACCGGCCGCGACGCCCGCCAAGATTTCTATCTTAGCTCATTGAGGATTCCGAGCCTCACCGCAATGCTCGATGTGCTTGTTGGAACGCCTTTCGCTCCCAAGAAATCTAGGTTAACCAATTTGGAGGCATTGTGAACACATTTCGCAAGTAATGGTCTCGGTTTTTATCGATTTACCTCCCGAGGGAAGGAAGCATAACAAAGCGCTACACGTTTCTGTGGAAATAGCGAGAACTACTTTGTCCCGTGTGCTGGTTGACACGGGATCATCCCTCAATGTTCTTCCGAAGTCTACCCTCTTGAAGTTGGATTATGAAGGGGTTGTGCTAAGACCCAGTGATTTGATAGTTAAGGCGTTTGATGGGTCGAAGAGGTCGGTGTTTGGCGAGGTGGACCTGCATATTAAGGTGGGCCCACATGTTTTTGATGCGACTTTTTTCGTCATGGATATTAATCCCTCCTACTGTTGTTTACTTGGACGCCCCTGGATTCATGGGGCTGGTGCTGTGACATCCACCTTGCACCAAAAGCTGAAGTTCTTAATTAATGGAAAGGTGGTCACCATCTATGGTGAAGAGGATTATGTCGTCAGTCATCTGAGCAACTTTCGGTACGTTGAAATTGAAGGAGAGATCCACGAAACTCCATGCCAAGCTTTTGAGGCAAGATTACCGATAAGATCCCTTTGCAAAAAGCGAAGTCTCCATGGCATCCTACAAGCGTGCTCAGTGCTATTGTCAAGTCGACATCCGAAGGGTGGGAAGAGTGCTAGAACTTCCTACCCGACGGATAAGAGGGGTTGGGTTTTGCTCCCGGAATGAAGGTCTCCATCTCCACCCCAGTGAGCAAAGGGGTGTCTTCTCCTCTCAAGTTTGTCAAAGGTGGAATCCAGATTGAAGATGTTGATGCCATTGATGGTGAACCGGACGGTGACTATGATGTGGACAAGTGGATCTACCCTACTGTTCCAGGACGTGAGCTTTCAAATTGGTTCGTTGAAGATGTTGCTGTGGTTACCCGTTTTGAAGAGTAACTGCTTTTATGTCATGCCATAATTCCTACGTTATGCCCAAGACGTAGTGATCATGCTGTAGGGCCACCATGTTTTTAACTTTCAAGTTTATCATTAATGAAGGACGCCTTTTGCATTCAAATTTTTCTCTTTGTTTTTCTTCACTCATTTCTTTTAAAGGTGACAATATCAAATTTTACTTTCTTCTTTTATACAAACCTTTGTCTTTTCTTTTAATTTTATTATTAAAAAACTTAATTAAAAAAATAATAATAAAAATAAAATTACCAACCACGCAGATGCGGTCCTTCGACGGACCCGATTTTGTTGACGATGATTCCGCCGTGGCTCATTATGATTTCGACGAACCGATTTATCAAGTCAAGAGGAAGTCAAGAGAACCGTGAATTACTCAAGAATTAGCCAGATGTTGAGGCAAGAAGATTAGGTCATCCAGCCGCACCAAGAGGCTCTAGAAGTGATCAATCTAGGAACCGAGGATGCTCGAAAGGAGGTCAAGATCGGAGCAGCTTTGGAAGATGGAGTTAAGCAAAAGCTTGTCGAAATGCTACATGAGTACGTGGACATATTTGCTTGGTCTTATGAAGATATGCCCGGGTTAGATACTGACATCGTCATGCATGAATTGCCCCTCAAAGAAGGCTGCCCACCGGTAAAGCAGAAGCTTCGCAGAACACATCCAGAAATGTCAAGGAAAATCAAAGAAGAGGTTCGTATGTATGGAAGCGTGTTTCCTAAAGGTTGTTTCTTATCCCCCATGGGTTGCAAACATTGTACCAGTACCGAAGAAAGACGGCAAGGTAAGGATGTGTGTTGATTATAGGGATTTGAATAGAGCTAACCCTAAGGATGACTTCCCTCTCCCGCACATCGACATTTTGGTCGATAACACTGCTCGAGCTAAAGTATTCTCCTTCATGGATGGTTTCTCCGCTACAAACAGATTAAGATGGCGCCCAATGATATGGAGAAAACTACTCATTACACCGTGGGAACTTTCGCTACAAAGTGATGCCTTTCGGTTTGAAGAACGCAGGGCAACATATCAAGCTATGGTCACTCTTTCACGATATGATGCATAAAGAGATTGAAGTCTACGTGGATGATATGATTGCCAAGTCCGCATGTAAGAAGAACACCGTTCACTTGTTGAAATTGTTCGAAAGGTTGAGAAAGTTCAGCCGAGGTTGAACCCAAGTAAGTGCACCTTTGGGGTGAGATCAGGAAACTTTAGGCTTTATTGTGAGCGAAAGGGATCGAGGTTGACCCGCAAAGATAAAGGCGATACAAGAGATGCCGAGCCAAGGATGTAAAAGGAAGTGCGAGGTTTCTTGGGAAGACCGAATTACATCGCTAGGTTTATTTCTCATCTCACTACCACCGTGAACCTATTTTCAAGTCATAAGAAAGAATCCAACGACTAGGTGGAATGGCGATTGTCGACGGCATTCGACAGATAAAGAGGTACCTACAAGAGCCTCCAATTCTCTCACCCCGTGGAAGGTGATCGTTGATTATGTACTTGACCGTGTTGGAGAATTCCATGGGTTGTGTGCTCGGTCAACATGATGAGACAGCAGAAAGAGCACGCCATATACTACTTAAGCAAGAAGTTCGCTGTGCGAATCGAGGTATTCATTATTGAAAAGACTTGTTGTGCGCTCGCATGGGCAGCAAAACGGCTCGAAAAGATATGTTAACTCACACTACTTTCTTGATCTCCAAAATGGACCCGATAAAGTATATTTTGAGAAGCCAGCCTCACAGGAAGGATAGCCCGTGGCAAATGATCCCGATGAATATGATATCCAATACACTACTCGTAAGGCTATCAAAGGTAGTGTGGTGGCGGACTATCTCGCCAACAACCATTAGATGATGACTATCACCGATGAAGTTTGAGTTCTCGATGAGGACATTGTGTATATCGTAGATTGTAACATTCCGTGCCCTCGAAGAGGGACCCGAGCTTGGCTCATGGACGATGGCATTCGATGGAGCCTCAAATGCATTAGGAAATGGTGTTGGCGCCATTATCACTTCTGACAGTTTTCATATTCCATTCAACGCTAACTGCTTCGATTGCACCAATAATGTGGCTGAGTACGCTTGTATTTTGGGATTGAAGCGCCATTGATCCGAGAATCAAGATCTTAGCGATATGGAGATTCCGCTGGTAATTAGTCAAATCAATGGAGATTGGGAGACCCGCCACCCGAATTTGATTCCATACCGAGATCATGTCTTGAAATTGATCCCTTATTTCGACGAGATCACTTTTGATCACATCCCAAGGAGGAGAACAACTTGGCGATGCTCGCTACTCGTCATCCATGTTTAAAGTCGATGGGCGAATGATGCCCCATCTATCACTATAATGAGGTTGGATGAGCTCTGCTCGCTATGAAGTAAGGTGAAGTGATGAAAACCTTGGTTCTATGACATCAAAAGGTATCTCGAGACGAAAGAATACCTCGATGATGCTTCCATTGTTGATAAGAAGGCTCGCAAGTACTCGCTAAATTTTTCCTCAATGGCGTGTGTTGTACAAAAGGAACTATGACTGCTTTTGCTCGGATGCGTGGATAGACACGAAGCAAATAAGATTATAGAAGAGATTCATGAAGGTTCTTCGGACGATTCTAGTGGACACACCATGGCCAAGAAGATCTTGAGAGCAGCTATTATTGGTCCACCATGGAGAACGATCGCTACAACCATGCTAAAACATGTTACAAATGTCAAATTTATACCGATAAGATGCATGTGCCACCTTCTTCATTAAATGTTTTGACTTCTCCATGGCCTTTGCGATGTGGGCATTGATATGATTGGAGAAATTAAGCCCACCGCCTAATGGACATCGATTCATCCTGTTGCCATTGACTACTTTACCAAATGGGTTGAGCAAGATTTATGCTCGTGTCACTAGAAAAGTGGTCACACGTTTCATCAAGCATAATATCATTTGTCGCTATGGGGTTCCCGAGAAGATCACACGATAACGGCTCAAATCTCAACAACAAAATGATGAAAGAGTCGTATGACAGCTTTCAAGATAAAACATCATAACTCTTCTCCATACCGTCCAAAATGAATGGTGCCGTGGAGGCGGCAAACAAAAATATCAAGAAGATTGTGTAAGATGGTTGTCACTTACAAGGATTGGCACGAGATGTTACCATTTGCCTTGCACGGCTATCGCACTTCAATACGCACGTCAACAGGGGCAACTCCCTTCTCCTTGGTATACGGTATGGAGGCAGTCCTACCCGTGGAAGTTGAGATCCCTTCCTTAAGGATTTTAACAGATGTGCAACTCGATGAAGCTGAATGGGTTCAAAACAGACTTGATCAATTGAATCTCATCGACGAGAAGAGATTGACAGCTATTTGTCATGGACAGCTATACCAGAAGCGTATGAAAAGGGCTTTCGACAAGAGAGTGTGTCCTCGGAACTTCCAAGCTGGTGACCTGGTGTTGAAGAGAATTTTGCCTCCTAACAATACCGACGCTCGGGGCAAGTGGGCTCCAAATTATGAAGGACCGTATGTTGTGAAGAAAGTTTTCTCTGGAGGAGCTATGTTGCTCGCAACTATGGACGGAGAGGATTTCCCTCACCCGATCAATGCAGATGTAGTCAAAAATACTGATAAAAGAGACCCTTAGGTTGACGGCCTAAGCAAAATAGGGATCCCGACGAACCAAGAGGTTCGGAAAAGTTAGGATAAATATAAAAGATTGTACACCCGCAAGTCGAAAACCCAAGGGCGGTTGGGCAAAAAGGGTATCCTGGATTGAAACCCGAAAGGGCGGTCCAGGCAAAAATTAGGGATTCAAGGCGAATGACTACAATCTGCACGACACATGTTTTGGTCGGCTATCTACAAAAACTTGATAATCCAGAGGGATTGAGGGTTAGGCTAATCGGAGCATTTCGGATAGCTCAATGTTAAGGGATGTTGAAGTTGTGAAGAGCATGGCGGATTCAGGATTCGACAAAATCCATGATTTTTATTGTCACCTTTTCTTTTAACTTTGATGTATAAGCAATTGCCTCTTTTCAGGATTTGCTTCTTGATGTAAATGCTCATTTACGGGCTAATCAATCAATAAAATTACTTTCATCCAAACTGTGTTTTTCTATCATTTATCTCTGTCTTATTTTCATGTTTTTTAACTGTTTTGTTTGCAAAAACGACGTCCGATATTTTCAATAAACTTCGCATATGAAACATCAGTGCCCAACGGCACATGGCATAATTTCTGAAGTTACTCGGAATTACGGGTACACGGCATTAACGATTGAAACAGTTGATCATTGTAGCAGAATTATTGTTATATCTCCTGTTTTACAGGTTTTGTTATGCAAAGATTTTAAATAAAGAGCGTTGCACGCTTGAGCTTAAATTTCCAACAAAACTTCTTTCTCTCCCGCAAGGGGTATCCATGGCATATGTGCGCCCTTGGATGTTATCGATCCTTCTCCGACGCGGAAGATTGCAAAGAACGGTCTACACAAGCAAGATCACTTTCAAAAGCTCACTTGTGCCAGAAGGTGTCGTTGATTCCTCTTATGCAAAAGCTCATAATCCAGAGCTATCGAAATCACGAACACTACGTGACAAGATCATCGTCCCAGATGAATGTCGATCTCCAAGAGTTACTTCCCCAGTGATGTTAATCATTGAAAGATGATACTTCTATTCCATAATCCCACTACCAGGGTCCCGACTATCATCTCTTTGATGAAGACCAGATGATTGTATTCAATTCATGGATGGTTGATGTTCCTGCATCACAATTGCCTTTAGTCCTGGATGAATCATTAAAACATGCATCATTGCATTACATAGCATCCTCAAAATGCGTAGCATTTCCATTGATGTGGAGCATTGCAAAAAATAATAATCTCAAACATGCATCTAAGCATGCCGATTAAAATGTTTCTAGTACCTTTAAGCCTCCAAGAGAAAGTCAATCCAAAAATCCCCAAGTGGTATTCCCAGTCAGAGTTCCCTCAAGAAATTCTTCTTGTTGTTGTTATCTGCATTTTTGACCCCGTGTCGGTCTCCTACATTGTTCAAATTCAATTCATCTACCAAGCGTCTTGCTTATTGCAAATTCTCATTGTTGGTTATCTTACCCATGTTTGCCTCTGTCGTTAGAGTGCGAGTAAGAGTTGGTGTCTAACCTTTCTTGCTTCTCAATTGTTTGAGTATCCATACTTGGTGTGTGGTAATTCATATAATTGCCACTCTTGAAGAATTACACCCCGCCTTTGGCCTGTGGATATTGTATTTTGCACATTTGCAACCTTTTAAAGTCCAACATAGCCTAGCAATCCTTGCTAGAGTCCCCTCTGTTTGGCCTCTTTCCCCATGAATTCGTCTTCGATCGACGATTTTACCATTCCATATATCTTTCCCCCAGTGAGTCTGCTCCAGTCGGTCTCATTCTTGTGTATGTCTAATATCCTTACCTGACATATGCTCGCTATATGTGTTCAATATCCTTACCGAACATGTATATTCGATCTTTATGTGTCCAATATCCTTACCGGGCATGTATATTTCGAAACCTTTGTTAGAGTCATCTTCGGTCGGTCTCATTCTTGTGTATGTCTACTATCCTTACCTGACATATGCTCCTTATATGTGTTCAATATCCTTACCGAACATGTATATTCGATCCTTTTGTGTCCAATATCCTTACCGAGCATGTATATTTCGAAACCTTTGTTAGAGTCGTCTTCGGTCGGTCTCTTTCCAGTGTATGTCTAATATCCTTACCTGACATATGCTCCCTATATGTGTTCAATATCCTTACCGAACATGTATATTCGATCCTTATGTGTCCAATATCCTTACCTACATGTATATTTCAAACCTTTGTTAGAGTCGCCTTCGGTCGGTCTCTTTCCGGTATGTCTAATATCCTTACCTGACATATGCTCCCTATATGTGTTCAATATCCTTACCGAACATGTATATTCGATCCTTATGTGTCCAATATCCTTACCGGACATGTATATTTCGAAACCTTTGTTAGAGTCGTCTTCGGTCGGTCTCTTTCCAGTGTATGTCTAATATCCTTACCTGACATATGCTCCTATATGTGTTCAATATCCTTACCGAACATGTATATTCGATCCTTATGTGTCCAATATCCTTACCGACATGTATATTTCAAACCTTTGTTAGAGTCGCCTTCGGCCGGTCTCTTTCCTGTATGTCTAATATCCTTACCTGACATATGCTCCCTATATGTGTTCAATATCCTTACCGAACATGTATATTCGATCCTTATGTGTCCAATATCCTTACCGGACATGTATATTTCGAAACCTTTGTTAGAGTCGTCTTTGGTCGGTCTCTTTCCAAAGGTATGTCTAATATCCTTACCCCATATGCTCCCTATATGTGTCCAATATCCTTACGGACATGTATATTTCAAACCTTTGTTAGAGTCGCCTTCGGTCGGTCTCTTTCCAAAGGTATGTCTAATATCCTTACCGACATATGCTCCCCTATGTGTTCAATATCCTTACCGAACATGTATATTCGATCCTTATGTGTCCAATATCCTTACGACATGTATATTTCGAACCCTTTTGTTAGAGTCGTCTTCAGGTCGGTCTCTTTCCAGTGTATGTCTAATATCCTTACCGACATATGCTCCTATATGTGTTCAATATCCTTACCGAACATGTATATTCGATCCTTATGTGTCCAATATCCTTACCGGACATGTAGATTTCGAAACCTTTGTTAGAGTCGTCTTCGGTCGGTCTCTTTCCGGTGTATGTCTAATATCCTTACCTAACATATGCTCCCTATATGTGTTCAATATCCTTACCGAACATGTATATTCGATCCTTATGTGTCCAATATCCTTACCGGACATGTATATTTCGAAACCTTTGTTAGAGTCGTCTTCGGTCGGTCTCTTTCAAAGTATGTCTAACATCCCACCATATGCCCTATATGTGTTCAATATCCTTACCAAACATGTATATTCGATCCTTATGTGTCCAATATCCTTACCGGACATGTATATTTCGAAACCTTTGTTAGAGTCGTCTTCGGTCGGTCTCTTTCCAGTGTATGTCTAATATCCTTACCTGACATATGCTCCCTATATGTGTCCAATATCCTTACCGGACATGTATATTTCGAAACCTTTGTTAGAGTCGTCTTCGGTCGGTCTCTTTCCAGTGTATGTCTAATATCCTTACCTGACATATGCTCCCTATATGTGTTCAATATCCTTACCGAACATGTATATTCGATCCTTATGTGTCCAATATCCTTACCGGACATGTATATTTCGAAACCTTTGTTAGAGTCGTCTCATCGGTCTTTTCCAGTTGTATGTCTAATATCCTTACCCCGACATATGCTCCCTATATGTGTTCAATATCCTTACCGAACATGTATATTCGATCCTTATGTGTCCAATATCCTTACCGGACATGTATATTTCGAAACCTTTGTTAGAGTCGTCTCGGCCTGCCTTTCAGGTATGTCTAATATCCTTACCTGACATATGCTCCCTATATGTGTTCAATATCCTTACCGAACATGTATATTCGATCCTTATGTGTCCAATATCCTTACCGGACATGTATATTTCGAAACCTTGTTAGAGTCGTCTTGGCCTGTCTCTTCCAAAGGTATGTCTAATATCCTTACCTGACATATGCTCCCTATATGTGTTCAATATCCTTACCGAACATGTATATTCGATCTTTATGTGTCCAATATCCTTACGGCATGTATATTTTCGAAACCTTTGTTAGATACGCTTCTCGGTCTCTTTCCTGTATGTCTAATATCCTTACCCCGACATATGCGCCTATATGTGTTCAATATCCTTACCGAACATGTATATTCGATCCTTATGTGTCCAATATCCTTACCGACATGTATATTTCAAACTTTGTTAGAGTCGCCTCTCGGCCTGGTCTCTTTCCAAATATGTCTAATATCCTTACCCCATATGCTCCCTATATGTGTTCAATATCCTTACCGAACATGTATATTCGATCCTTATGTGTCCAATATCCTTACCGGGCATGTATATTTCGAAACTTTTGTTAGAGTCGTCTTCGGTCGGTCTCTTTCTGGTGTATGTCTAATATCCTTACCTGACATATGCTACCTATATGTGTTCAATATCCTTACCGAACATGTATATTCGATTTTTATGTCTCCAATATCCTTACCGGACATGTATATTTCGAAATCTTTGTTAGAGTCGTCTTCGGTCGGTCTCTTTCCAGTGTATGTCCAATATCCTTACCTGACATACCAAAATCTTTGTTCCAAATCCCACTGTTCAAAAAAAAATCACAAAAAAATATAGAAAGTCAAAATTATCAAAAAGATTAAAAAAAAAATGCAAAAAAATATTTCCACTTGTTCTCCGGAGCGCAAATTTTTGGGTTCTTGTAGTATTTAATCTTCTTCTACCTTGAAAGTTCAAAAGGCTAGAGCCAATTTCACTTTCAGGTTTAAGACGATTAAATAGGGGCAACTGTTGCACCCCAAAATTTTCCCTCCTATCTCGGTTTTATCTGGTTTAGGCTTCGCATTTATCATAACACTCACATGCATTCATACCACTGGTTCTATGGTTACGGGTCGGAGTCGTTTCCCAAAGATTCTCCGTTGAATGTAAAGTTGTGGTGCTTTCGACCAATCTAGGATATTGGGAAAACGATGAGGTTTAATATTAAATCTTATCCGCTCATATCTATCGGGTTTCGTGGCTTGGTGTTCGTTGTTTGAATTGAATGGTCTGTTCTTAATGGAGCTCCGGAAGTCTGGTTATTTTGAATTTCATTACCTCTCGATTCAGGAGATCAATTCATCACGAGTTTGGGTTTTGCTGTTGTTTCAAGTTCGTTATTCAAGATGTAAAAGGATGGATATTGATTATCCGTTTATTGATAACCATTCCAGTTCTAGTGAATTTGGTTTGATCGTCAACTTTATTCGTTTCTTGGTGATAGTTGATGTATGTGAAAATATTCATCCAGAGGGCTTGTTTACAAGATTTACGAATGTCAAGGTGCCACATGTTTAAATCTTTTCCTATCGCGTCCATCGCTCGCAAAATTCAAGACATTCATTGAAATATTAGAAGTTTCTTTTTGAAATTCGTTGGTTTCAAATCCTTTTTCTGCTACCAAATATGTTTCGACTTATGGATGCGTGACAATACCATTAATTTCAAGTGGAAACTATCACCCTTTTCTTAAAGGAAATTATGGAATCGCTAAATTGACCAAGGTTTGGAATCAAGGATGTTATTTGAAATTTAGAGTTAGTTTTAATCTGCTTCAAGTGGCAAAAGGCTCGGATTTTACATAAGCAGGATCAACATGAAAGCTTGTGGCCGAGAAATTCAAATGGGATTAATTTAATTACGAGATAACTTGGATTTCGAGATTTTTGATCACAAGTTCAAAGCTTTTATAATATGCACTATTGAGTTCAAGAAGGATTTAGGAAATTGAATACATATTCAAATTCTACTCATAGTTCTCTTAAGACCTCATTCTTTTCTTAGAACATGAATCAAGATCATACATGGCAATTTTTCTCAAGAATCTAAGGTGCAACAATCACGTTATTACGCCGCTTGATTCAAGAATACGGATGGGAATGGTGATTTGATTTGGGTTTAAGCATATTTTAAATCAACATTTCGACTTAGTTTTGTTTTAACCAAAGTAATTTTGGTTCATGACATTTTTGTTGGAATGTTTTATTTCGTGAATTTTCAATTTTCATACACCAAGTGCTACAACATTGAAGGCCACATTAGTAGTATTCAAGGATTTGGAGCTAAAACTCATGTCGATGCATAACTACCGAATCTTGTGTTCATAAATTTTCAAGAGCGTGGAATTACTCTAAGGTTTTACAAGAGTACAAGAATGAGTACATGGTTTTACAACTTATCAATTTTCAATGCAAGTTCTAGTCCAAAAGCCAAACAAGTTTCGCTCAATATTCAACTTTCTTTGTCATTCAAAGTTTCAAAAATATTGTTCGAATACAAAAGGACATTCAAGAATGCCCGCTCACAAGTGAAATCAAACTTCCAAATTCAACATCGCTTAACTATGGTTTGTACAATGTCTACATGAATCATCAAAGTTTACAATGTCAATTTGGATATATGTGTTGATTACAAGATTCAAATTTTTATACAAATTCTTCAAGAATACAAATATAAAAATACAAGCAAATTTCTTCTTCTATCCTATTGTATTCTAATGGAAGTCTTTGTTGCTTTCCTTTCTACATCCTTGCTCTATCTTCAAACCCGCCTTCTTGTCCAAAGCATTCCTTTGCCATTCCTCCAAGCTTGCACCATTGCTCATGTTCATGAAACAAAGCAAAAGAATATGATTAGCAAATAACGGACAACAATGATAACATTACAAGACAAATTCTATCTCACCATTAGGATTTTCTTCCGAATCAAAGTGCAAGGGTTTCGATCGTTTAAAACCGGGCCTCATAGCAAATCATCGGCCATAAACTCACTATTGCAAATCCTCAAGGGTACCCTTGGTTCACAGGAGGTGGAAAGAAGATGAGGAAAAGCACTGTAAAAAGGGCATGAAAGACAAGAATTTTATACAGGCAGCAAGGGTAGGCACCGAAAAGGCAAATTTTACCATAAACAATACACCAAAGAATTAACACAATCAGATATAGCAGAGGATAAAGATCAAACACCAGAGAAAATCAAATCATCACCCAACAACAAAAGGATGCAAGCCCATCAAGCAAACAAAGGCCTTGTTTTTCAAAAATCAGAACAACCAAAGTTCAGCCAAACCCTAAACACTGACAGTATAAAAGCAGTCAAGATTATAACAGAGAGAGAGAATACCACAAAAACCCTAATAATTCACAAGAACCCTAATAAAGATACCATAGATTGCCAAGCCAAAACCCAGAAATATAACAGTGTTCATCATCAACCCAGAAATATAACCAACATCATTCAAACGAAAAAACGCAGAACAACATCCAACATCATCATTTCTCGGAAAGATAATCCTTCAGAAAAGATTATAACGAGACAGAAGCAGAAAGCAAGATCTGACGATCCAGAATGGTGGACCACAGCATGATCCATGTGTCATACCCCAATTTTTGACCTAATATACCACCATATATGTGCATCATTTCATAGCTAACAGCTCAGACAACATTAATCGGGTATAGCATTCACAGGTCAAAATTAGGGTTTCATCAGATTTTCATCTGATTCAAGAGCTAACCAATTAGGGTTTGAGATTTTTTCATCTCATTTGATCTATCTTGATCAAAATATCAACCCTCGATCATCGATAACAAAATTCTCTCACGTATCAATCGAGGATCGACCAATTGTGGTTTTGATCGGCAAGAGAATTCTCGACTTTTGAGCAAAGGATGACTTTTTGGATAGAGATTGGTCATCATATCTTAGATATAACCTCTTGACCTAATTTCTGATTCAAATCATCACAGAAGTTCACGTACTTCATCAACAATTTCGTAAACGTCGATGAAATTTCATCTCATGTAAAAGTCAAACTTTGACTTTTGGTCAAAATTTTCAAAACAAAACTTTTCAATCATCAAAATACTTCAAATGATCCATCATGATCATCAAAATCAAAGAATTTGGAAAAGTCAACAAAAGTCAAAATTTCTATAACTTAGAAAAATTTCTAAGTGTTGAAATTTCACATTTTTCCAAACTTCAAGCCATTTTTTCACCTAGTTCCAATTGGAATTTGAAAAAACTCAAAACATGAAAGTTGTAGATCATGGAAAAATCTTTCCAAAATGTCCAAGAACTTCAAAATCCATGGAGGCTAGCTATGTTTTTGAAATTGAAACCAAAGAGTCCATGAAACTTGATTTTCAAAATTCACAACTTCAAATTATAGGTCTTTTTGTGTTTTCTCATTCAAACCACTTCTAACACTTGCCAAGTGAGTCATCAAACTGATAAATATCAGCCAAGAGGTAATAATTGAAGATTGGATCAAATTGTGCAAATATGGCACATGGTGAAAAAGGAAGTTTCCTTTATGGTAAAACCATTCTTGCCCTCTAAGCAATCCATGAATATCCAAATGGCTTGTACTTGCCTAATTTTGCAGAGCTTGTTTGCCTATAAATAGCTTTCATTTCAAGTCCAATTGACACCAAAATCAATACACAAATCCATGCTTTTCCACTTTCTTGAAAATTAAGCAATTCATGTTATTTTGCCAAACATAGCATTTTTGAAAATCAATTGAAAACATGATAAGTTTTGGTGTCCAATGTGTTTCGTAATCACTATGGAACATGTTGCAAGCTTAAAATCAAACTAAAAGCAAGTAAAAATCAGATTTCCATTTTCAATTTTCCAAACTTTCCAAACTGCCATAAGCAATCGAATTTGGACTTAGGCTTGTTTTTTTTGAGTTATGAGCATCCTAACACAATCCATATGCATCATGGAGTTGATTCAAAACAAGAGAATCAGAATCGCTTTTACATCGATTTCAGCTCGCTTGTCATAGATGCAGTCGACTTGGTCGAGACATTCAAGCATGCTCATGATGTGCAGATCATTCATACACGATCCTCACATACCGGTGCTCTAAGGATCAAGAAACAACAACCGGAAGTGCTCTAGAATGTGTTTCGATCTTCACTTTTCCGTATCCATACGAACTTCAAACTCCGTATTCCTTGCACCATTTAAGAAAAACTCACGGCTTTTTTTCGCACTCTAACTAATAATAACCTCAAAAAATCAAAGAATCATGAACCACACATCATTTAATTTGAAAAATCAATTTCTAGGGTTCTTAGTTTTCCAAATCAAAACACGATTGACTGAAAATAAATGGAATTAACATATGCCATCGTATTCGTGAGGAAAACGAGTCATTTTGATGTTTACATCGCCCAATTCCATTGAGAAACGAAGGAGATAGCTTGAATCAAAGTTTCGAAAATCAAAATCACAAACCCAAGTTCGCTGTTCTTGGTGTTCTTCGCTTTGAAAATTCAAATAATCCAATTTTATCTACGTGTCATTTTCCACTAACACACTCAGCGCGTTTGGCCCAGTGGTTGCTTGCTTGGTCTTAGTACTTTCTGCCACGTGCCCCACCTCATGGTCATGGGTTCAATCCCTCTCAAGACCATTCTTTTTACAAACTTTCCAATTTTTCATGTTTTTTCACAAAAACTTCAACAATTTTTTTAACCAATCAAAACTTCTCATTTTGAGATGATTTTTTGCACACTTGTCATTTAATATATATATTTTATGATTATGTCAAAAAAATCCAAAAATATTTTCATCTGATTAAATTTTAATCGAGCCGAAAACGACGTTCTGAAACTGTTTTCAAACCTCCTTAAAAGGTGAATTTTTCAAGTTTTCGACTTCCATTTTTTTTAAAACCTTTCACAAATCAACTTAACATTTCAAACCATTCTCAAAAACATTTTCAAATCATTTTTCAAAACATTTCATCAAACTTGCATCTTTTTACCATGATCAATCCGATTTAAAACGATAAAACTGAATTCGTTTCTTCTCGAATTTCTCGATCGATCATGGGCCTCCCTTATGGTGTAAGTCCCAACCCTTTATGTACATACTTAGCTTTATTTGTACATATTCAAAACATCTTTGTCAATATTCAAACATAAACAAATTTCTTTCATTTGTTTTTCATTCGCTTGTCTACCGAATCCATTGGTTTTAAAGGAAGAATTCTCCGAGCAAAACTTTTCAAACCAATGGGCCTCCATCACGTGTAAGTCCCATAACATTCTTTTATGTACATAATATTTCTTTGTACATATCAAACTTTTTATCCGTACATAACACGATACTTTTTCTCAAAACTTTTATCCGTATAATATGATACTCTTTCTTTGAAAATACTTTTACGTATAAACTTCAATCAATCATTTTTGTTCCATCTCGACATTTTACACTAAATACCATTGGTATTGAAAGGAGCATTATCCCGTGAAACTGCTTTCAAATCAATGGGCCTCTTACGTTGTAAGTCCCAACCTCCTATGTACATCCATCTTTCTTTGTACATAAAACTCGTCGTGTACATATTCATTTCCTTGTACACAGCTCAACTTGTGAATAATCAAGTTACGCTGCTTTTAAACGCTCGCTCACGACACTTGTTTATATTTCATGAAATAAACATCATGCATTGTTTATATTTCCTTCATAAACCTCGTGAATACATATCACACACACACACTGCTTATACAACTGCCTAATAAATAACATAACAATTAGACTAATCAATAGGTTCCCACAGATAGCCTCCGCTGGGTTTCATACAAGACAACTCATCCCCATCATGAGTTTAGCCTCCACTTGGGCTTCATACAAGATATTTTATCTCCAAAGATGGTTCAGCCTTCTCTGGCTTTGTACAAAGAAACTCTCCCACAGAGTTAGCCTCCGCTAGGCTTCAGATAAGACAACACTCCCCTGAGTCGCCTCCTCTGGGCTTCGCTCAAAAGAACTCCTCATTGAGTTTAGCCTTCTTGGGCATCATACAATGAAAGAGATAGGAAATCTCTTAACAGCCTCCTCTGGGCTTCCAATACAAAGAATCACCCGCTAAGATAGAACCCCGAAGGATGGTTTCGTGAAATCACTTTCAAAATTCCCCATAGAGTAAAATTTTGAAATTACTCTTACTCAAGAAAGGATGATTTCTGAAATCCTTTCAAGCCAAAGACACCATACCCTATAGCTTCCTCTCGAGCTTCATACAAGGACCTCGATGACCTCTAATGCCTCCTCGCTAACAATACAAGGACCCATGGGCTTCTTAAAAGCATCCCTTTAATCCAATCAATTTCTCCTAGATTTAGACATCTATCATCTCTATGGAAGAAGTATCTCATCTATCACATCACATACAACAAAAACTTTTCAAACTTTTCAAACTATTTTCAAACAAAACATCTATTAACAAGAAGTGGTAACGCTTGTACACTCAAGCAAAACACCTAATGCTTACGCTAAAAGATTCAATCATCTTTTCAAACATCTTTCTTAAACATGTAAGTGGTAACGCTTGTACACTCAAGCAAAACACCTAATACTTACTTACGAAAGATTTTAATCAATCAAACTTTTCAAAATGTATGTGATGAAATAGATTAGATACATTTTTCATTAAGATGACATTTGTCTGCTCTTACTAACATCCCGCTGCTTTCCACTAGCATAAGTGGGAACTACGATTGCTCCGACTTTCTCAACATCCTTTGAGAATACGAGGAACAAGGTCTCATCCTTGCCGAGCAAATTTCTATCTCCCTCGCACCAAACAAACCATAGAACCCTAGATCCGAGCTACAAATGCTCGATTCCCACTAGGATATGTATGCGTAAGATCCATAGATCTTTGCAGCACAATAATAACAAACCTAGAATCCCACATAATCAATCGCTTCTTAAAATCCAAAGGAGAAACTTTCCCAATCATAGAAATAGCAATTAAAAACACACAACATATCAAATGTATTCATATATAAAGTCATAGATACATATATTTAGGGTGCTCCATCTATTCCCTTTATATACCAACCCTTACTCGAATCTCCCCAATGCGTTATGTCTAGTTTGCGCTAGTCGTTACGCATACCAATATCAATTGAGGGTATTTCATTTTCCCTTTTCATAATCATTAAATCATCTTTCTTGTGTTGAAAATAATAAAGCTTGATGCTCGCGGCATCTTTATAAACAAATCAAAAGATTTAAATCGTGCATCGTAAGATCCGAACTCACGTCGCATCCTCATGGCCACCTTTAACGCGAACAGAAAATGGCGACTACTGGGAGTACCGAAACTTTGATTTTTCAAAAAGAAAACGCTACATTCGTCCGAGAGCACCAAGCTTTTTTTGTTTTCAAAAGAAAAGAAAAGGGATAAGCTTTTCATATTTTTGCATATATCTGCTTTTCTTTATTGTGTGTTTCATGATTTCACTTGATGGAAAGAAATCCTAACCCGATTTAAGAAACATTTTAAGATCTAGGTGGAGGTATTAATACGTGAGCGCTCAATGCTTTCGGGTTAATATATTTCACAGTGGAGGTTGTCTTGAGGATATTGTGTTTAGCAAGTAATTGCTAAGACGCAGATTTTCGGGGAACTTAAGAAGTCGAGTGGATCAGAGAACACATAAACCATCCCGCCATTAGGATGTAGTAGATTATTCGGTGTAAGCCTAGAGTAATTGTCATGCGATACTACGATCAAAGTAGTTTCTCTTGAAAATATTATTGGACCATCGAGTATTCACCAAATCCAATAATGTTTTGAAGGGAGTGTTGAGCTCAGATTATCAAGAGAACCCGTCACGTATGAATAAGCCCTTAGAACTTAACCACGCTGATTCTTATCGTTGGCTTCATGCTCGTGACTTCAACGCCGTGTGTATAACTACTAACCATGTTTGTTGCATTCATGCATTCATTCATTCAAAAACAAAAAACTTCTTCATTTCTTTCCATTTCCAAAGAATTTAGAGATGTTTTCTTTGTAAAATATTTTAGGTTAGAGTGATGGACGCCGAGGAAGATTCACCAAAAGATACAGCTTTAGGATTCTCGACGAGGAAAGTTGAAAGAGTTAGCATCCTTGGTAGAAGATCCTCTGATTTCGTAAAACGCTATGGAACTCTTTTAACTCTTTGAACGCTAACGCCGATGAAGGACTTCTCAAAACTTTCGCTCAGCTTCACGATCCAGCCTATCGCTTCACTTTCCCGATTATCACTGATGCCTACTTTGGAAGAGTATGCGATATCCTAGGAATCTCAAGACGTACAAAGTGCCTTTCAATGGTTGGAAGCCATTCCTAAGTCACAAGTCATTGCAACAATGACTCATTTAAAGAAACCCGAGATAGACAAAACCTAACTACCGAGGAAAACTCTAGGACTCGACCTCAAAGTTCCTAATGGAGAAGGCTCTCAAGTTCTCCGCCGGTAGTATGGTAGCCTTTGAAGCTATTTTAGCTTTACTCCTCTATGGATTGGTGTTGTTTCCCAACGTCCCAAATTTCATTGATATCAACGCCATAAGGATCTTTCCGATGGAAATCCTGCTCCCACTTTGCTTGGTGACACGACGCCTCTATTCATCATAGGAATCGCCAAGGAGACGGAACCATCGTGTGTTGTGTACCTGCTTTTCAAATGGATTGTCTCACACCGCCTAAATCTCCTATCTTCCGCGAAAACAAAGACGAGTGGCATTGGTCCGTAAGACTCATGTCTCTTACAAACGATTTATATCCATTGGTATACTTTGGCAAACAATGAGATGGAAATCATTGAGAGTCGTGGAGAATTTGCCAACGCATTCTCATTGGTACGAAAGGAGGAATCAACTACAACCCATTCCTAGCAAAACGTCACCGGATATGCAATTCGTAAACCTCCGGTTTTACAAGAGAAAGCTACTTCTATCATGAAGGAGAGGATTCCCAAGGATCAAGGCTAGGATGATCAAAGCTTGGCATCACATCCGAAAGAAAGGAAAAGGTAAGGCAAAGAATTGTGTAGCCATGGAAACCTACACTTGGATAAAGAAAAGAGCGAAGGAATTTCAATGCCTTACGCTTATGAGGATCCCATGTTCTACCGCCCAAATCGACAAATTTTCCCGCTGAAGCCGTGGAGAATACCAAGAAGCCTTGACCAAGATAAGGTTTGAGAAAGAAGCTTTGAAAGCAAATTCCTTAAGACTAACCTTGAGAATAAGAAGCTCAAGAAGCAAGTCAAAGATCATGAAAAGACGCCTACTTCCGTGATGAATGGCTCATGGAGAAAGATGAGAAGATTCGCGTAGGATAACGCCATCCGTAAATACGCCAAGGAAAGGAAAAGAAAGCTCGAGGAAATGACAACCAAGAAGCCCGCTCCCAACGAGTGGAAAGAGTCATTAGCAAGCTAAAAGCCGAGAAAGCCAAACTAAAAGCTCACTATGGAAGGAAACTCGTCAAGTCGATCAAGTTTTGATCGCCATCCGACTAAGATGTTTAATTAGTTTAATTTAGTTTGTAATTTTATCACTTATTGTATCATTTGTGTGAGCAATGCTCCAACAAAAACAATTGTTGTAATCTTCCTTCATTAATCAATAAAATTTGTGTTTTCCATCCAAATATTTGCCGTAAATATCTCGCTTAGCGTAAATTCTTTGAAATTTCTTTTCTTTACTATCATATTCATGCATCATACTTTGCATTTAAGTCTACCATCTAGAGTCTAATCATTCACGCTTTGAACCGCCACTTTTCCAGATAGAAAATTGTCAAGTCGTCTGCCTTAGAGTTTCTCGATCGCGTCCGCACCAACCTCGAACGCACGATACCGGATCAAAAAGAAGAAAAGTAATGGAGAATTTTGAGCAAGAAAACGTTGAACTCCGTAGTACGGAACTACGCTACAAGAAGAAGTGGAGAGACTCACATCTTTGGTCAACTCGCTTGCCACAACGAAAGTCAACAAGCAAAGATCGAGCAATATAACCAAATAGCAACTTCAGAGGATACTACTACTCCGGGCCATTGTCGCAGCAAGAGTTCACCTTTCAAAGATGCCGTAGGGCTATCCATGGGAATGCCTTTAACTTCGGCATTGAGTTCGCCAACCGACTTCTCAAACAACCTCGCTTGAAATACCTACTTTGCAGCAAAACGCTACTTCACAGCGTGGAATAACTTTTCCACAAGTAACAATGTCGGTTTCTCAACCGATTATGTTGAACTCAGCTTCCGTAGTGCACACTACCACGCATTTAAGAAGTTCATCACACTCCAGAAATAGCAAGAACGCCGTGGTTCAATGGAAAATCTCCAGAACAACTTCTCAAAATGCAGCTTGAGATAAAACGATTCAAGGGAAAGAATTGTTTGGGAAAAGCGCCAGATCTCCGCTTAGTCCCTCGTAAAATATCGAAATTCAAAATCCCGGATTTTGAAAAGTACAAAGGGAATTCTTGTCCTCGAGTCATCTTACAATGTATGCTAGGAAAATGTCTACGACAATGAGGATCATCACCGTTAATTCATTACTTCCGTGATAGTCTCACCGTGTCCGATCAAGTGGTACATGGGTTTAGACAAGACGAATATCCAATCATTCAACGACTTAGGTAAAGCCTTTGTCCAAAGAATACAAATTCAACTTGATATGGCTCCGATAGGGATCAACTCCTCCATGTCTCAAAAGGAAAGAGAGACATTCAAGGAATATGCAACGATGGAGGGAAATTGCGCCCAAGTCAACCCGCCTTGAAGAGAAAGAGATGACTAAGGTATTCTTGAATACTCTAAACTCATTCTACTATGAGCGAATGATCGCTAGCGCCCCGAGACTTCAACGAAATGGTAAGCATGGAATGCGACTAGAAGAAGGGTTCTGGACAGACGCCTAACCAAGGAAGTAGGATCTTCTAGTAATACCAAGAAAGTTGGAACCAGCTTCCCAAGGAAAAAGAACATGACGAGGAATGGTATCCCGAGGAAACCACGCAAGAATGTCATTCAACAACGATGTAGCCGCCATAGCACCTCTCGTCAACATAACTCCGTGAATTGCCCGCATTTCAACAAAATCAACAAACTCAACACCTCGCCAATGTGCTCAGCTTCACAACCAAACCAGACGCCGGGTCACCTCCTCACCCAATTCCCATGACGCATACGTAACTACCCCTGCACGATAGAAAGGAATCTAATACGCATAAGGTTACCACCTCCGTCCCCGAAAACTACCATGGTGGTACAAAGTCGACATGTCTTGCCCTTTTCACCAAGGGCACCAGCCATGACCTTGAGCATTGCATAGCATCAAGGCGTAGTACAAAGATTAGTGAAGGCTAATCTTCTTTCCTTCGTAAATACGAGTCCGAATGTGCAAGCCAATCCACTTCCCACCATAGTGGACACTCATGAATCTAATGCTAAGGAATGCATGTACCTTGTCACGTATGTAAACTTAGTCAAAGGAAACTTAGTGCATCTTCATGAAGCATACAAGACCATGAGCACCTTCACTAAGCATGATTATGCAGCTTTCTATATCTGCTCCAAGAATATCCATGGATGTCCCACCATAAGAGCAGATATTCAAGATTTGTTAGACATTGGTGATTTGCAAATCTACGTAAACCGAGATGACCATGACGTAAATACAATAGGGCATTTTCCGCATGAGCTTTTAGTCTCGATATCAACTCGAAAATCCCAAGTAAACGCTAGATCCCTTGTTTCAACATGCCCGAGCATGTAGAGATCACGCATAACGGTTCCAAGATTCCAACGCCTCCTTTGGTAATTTGCCCGGTCCTGCTCCGCAGCTCTACTAGAGCAATTCTCACCAATATCATGCAACCCGATAGAAGATGGGAAAGAGAAACCTCCGCCACGCCCAGCCTAATGTCAATATAACGGAAATCGGACGAGTGACGAGAAGTGGACGAGTTCATACTCCACTACCACCAAAACCGCCTCGCCTCGTTGTTAAACATAACCCGCTTAGCATATCCATGAGAACTCGCAACGATTCCCATTGTTAACCCAGTACAAACATTGGTTCTACTGGATGGAACCAACTCGCACTTTGACGAGATATCAAACTAATCAAGAAGAGCGAATATCGAGTCATAGACCAATTAATGCGACTCCTTCAAAGATTTCGATATTGTCTTTCCTCAACTCAAGCTCACCGAGAAGCTTTGATGAGAGTACTAGACCAGCTTATGTGGATCACGATGTGACTATGCATCAATTTGGAGGATCGCTCCAACATAACAACCTCGCAATAACTGAGTTTTAGTGACGAAGAACTTCCTAAGAAGGAAAGATCACAACTGGCCTTGCACATCTCGATGATTTGCCACCGATTCTATCCAATGTATTGGTGGATACAGTTCGCCTTTAAACGTAATGCCAAAACGACGCGCTTAGCTTACAAGGAACGCCAATGAAGTTCAACGACATCATAGTAAGAGCTTTTGATGGATCGAGAAAGTCAATTATTGGTGAAATTGATCTCCGATGACAATTGGCCCTCATCGCTCCAAATTACCTTCCAAGTTATGGACGTTACAATGCTTGCTAGGAAGAACTTGGATCCACGATGCAGAGCGGTAACTTCTACTCTCCATCAAAATTAAAATTCACAAGAAATGGAAAGTTGGTAACCATCAGGCGAACAAGCTTTGCTTATAAATCATCTGTCTAGTTTCTCTTCATCACGCTAATGACATTGAAACGCAGATCTCCCAAAACCGTAGAAGATGAATCTACTAAAATGATCATCTATCTCTTCATATAAAGAAGCGGCACAAATGGTGAAAGATGGCAATACTAAGGGTGGGGACAAGTTATCAAACTCTCAAGAATGAAATGAAAACCTGACTCGGGTTTACACCAGATTCTACAAAAACAAGAGAAAGATGAAGCACTTCCCGATTATGAAGTATTTCACAATGAGGTTTCTTAAACCCTGCTCCGCAAGAGGTTAATGTTGTAACCATTGAAGAGGATGAAGATGATCCATCCGAATCAAGAGTGGGGCACTTATTTGAATAGCCCGAGTATGTGTCTCAAGAGGAATCATATGCACCGACCGATCAATTCAAAGACATGTCCTTGCAAAGAACATGAAAATCCGCCATCCTCAATTGGGATACCTTGGGAGAACCAAGTGGCAAATACGACTACATGGTGAAATACTCACCGTAAAGCTCAAAATCCGGATTGAAGATATCCAACCCATGTGATGGTGATGACTTTGACTACCCTAGTCAATCGTAAGAGGAATACTGCCTTCTCAAACTAATCAACACATCGAGGTCCCAAATGAAGATCTCGCTCAATACTGTGGATTTCACCAAGCCGATCTCGTTACCACTACATCAACATGATCATCAAGATCAAGAGTATGATTCAGATACGATGCGGAAAGTGTCACGACAACGAGTCTCTTCACTCAAGACCGGAAGGAACATCCCCAGATTCAACATGAGATCAACAGAAGTACAAAGGCTAGCTCATACTTCCCGATCCGTCAATCAAGAAGATCGCTTAGCAAGACAAAGGCAAAGGCCATCGCTCGTAGTCTTCAAAGCCTCGTCACCAAAGAATCAAAGTTTACTCAAGGGTTAAACCAAGTGGAAAATTACCCGAGTATCTCGACTTCCAAGGAGTTCGCCACTATTGGAAACCGCTGAAGTTAAGACTAATGTTCATAGCTCTAAGTAGTTTATCTTTGCTTTTTGTTTTGAACTCGCCGCCCAAAGCGAAGAGATGTTTTTAGGGTTTAGCTTTTAAATAATTCTCTTTGTCTTGCCCAAGACAAATGAGTTTGTATTTTAGGCCCTGCTCATATTGTGAAACATAAATAAAATGCGTTGTTTTGATTCCACACTTTGTGTTTATTTTTCATTTTACCCTTTCTTGGAAATGATAATCCTAAAAAACACAAAAACAAAAAAATCATCATAATGAAAAATTAATCTGCAACACTTTCAAAAAAAAATGATGATAAAAACTTTTTTTAATCAAACAATAAATCAAAAATGCAGATTAAACAAATGGACAAATCCATTGAAAGCAGTAACTCTACGCTCTCTCCCAACTTCGAAATACCCTGCGAAGTCACTAAGGAAGAAATTGAAGAAGAGATCCCGGATGAAATTTCTAGGTTGCTAAGGCACGAGGAAAGGATCATTCAGCCTCATAAAGAACCTCTAGAAGCAATCAACTTGGGTTCTGAGGAAGACGCAAAAGAAGTAAATATCGGAGCTTCACTCAACAGCAGTGTCAAAAGCAAACTGATAAGTCTTCTCAAAGAATACGTTGATGTGTTTGCTTGGTCCTACCAGACATGCCGGGTTTGGATACCAAAGATAGTAGAGCATCACTTGCCGTTAAAACCGTAATGTCCGCCAGCTACAAAATCGAGGAGAGTGCATCCCGAGATGGCGAGAAAATCAAAAGAAGTTCAAAAGTACCGACCGGTTTCCTTATCACTCGAATATCCCAATGGCTAGCCAACATAGTACCAGATCCAAGAAAGATGGAAAGGTCGAATGTGTGTGACTACCGAGATCCGAACAAAGCTAGTCCAAAGACGATTTCCACTTCCGCATAT
Source organism: Vicia sativa (assembly GCA_021764765.1). Lineage (NCBI taxonomy): Eukaryota > Viridiplantae > Streptophyta > Magnoliopsida > Fabales > Fabaceae > Vicia > Vicia sativa. The sequence goes on along the minus strand of CM038792.1, from coordinate 199,830,834 downwards.
CGACATGCTAGTGGATAGTACCGCCAAATTCAACGCCTTTTCCTTCATGGATGGTTTCTCCGTTATAATCGATCGTAATGGCCCCAAGATATGGAGAAGACATCTTTATCACGCCACGGGCACTTTTTGCTACAAGGTAATGCCATTGGATTAAAGAATGCAAAGAACTTACTGTGAGGGATGGCGATACTCTCTTCCATGACATGATGCATAAAGAGATCAAGTCTACGTGGATGATATGATAGCAAAGTCCGACACGTAAGAAGAGCATATAGACTATCTCTTAAAGTCGTTTCAACGACTAAGGAAATTTCATCCACCAATCCTAACAAATGTACCTTGGGGTAAGGTCCGAAAACTCCTAGGTTTCATTGTCACCAAAAGGAATTGAAGTTGACCGACAAAGTCAAGGCTATTCAAGAAATGCCTACACCACATACGGAAAAGCAAGTAAGAGGATTTTGACGCTTGAATTACATCTCCGCATTTATCTCTCGATGACTCCACCGGCCGATATTCAACTTCTCCGCAAAGATCAAAAGGTTGTGGATGTAAGATTGCCAAAAAGCATTTGACAAGATTAAAGAATACCGCCAACCACCAATACCGATCCTCCAATGAAGGAAGACCATTAATCTTATACCTCACCGTATTAGAAGAATCCATGGTCGCGATTGGACAACAAGACAAACCGGTAAGAAGGAGCATGCCATCTACTACCCGAGTAAGAAGTTCACGGATCGGAAACTCGCTACTCCATGCTCGAGAAAACATGTCTGCGCTTTGGTATGGACTTCAAAACGCCTTCGCCAAGACATGATCAATCACACGACTTGGTTAATCTCCAAATGGATCCGATCAAGTACGCCTTTGAAAAGCCCCGCTTAACCGGAGAATCGCCGATGGCGATGCTACTATCCGAGTATGACATCCAATACCGCACTCGTAAAGCGGTTAAAGGAAGCATTCTCCGATCACTTGGCTTATCACCGCCAACGAATACCGCCTCTCAAGTTTGATTTCCACGAGGATGTTATGTACTTGAAGATGAAAGATTGTGACGAACCGCTACACGGAGAAGGACCGATCCGTAATCCGATGGGGCCTAGTCTTCGATGGAGCAGTAAATGTTTTTGGCAATGGAATTGGGGCGCTATCATTACTTCCGAGGGTTCTCATATCCTGCTTTTCCGCAGATTGCTATTTGATTGCACCAACAACATAGCGTAATATGAAGCATGCATCATGGGTATGAAGAAGCCATCGACTTGAGGATCAAGATCCTTGATATATATGGAGACTCACCTTGTGATCAATCAAATCAAAGACAAGTATGAAACTCATCATCTTGGTCTAATTCCTTACGTAGATTATGCAAGACGATTGTTGACTTTCTTCAACAAAGTTGAACGCATCATATCCCGAGATCAAAATCGGATGGCGACGCCTGGCTACTCTATCTTCCATGTTCAAAGTCAACGATTGGAATGATATGCCTGAATTCGTGATCGACGCCTTGAAAGACCTGCATATGTATTTGCAATGTAAGGGCCGATTTAAACCGTGGTTCCACGACATCAAACGCTTCCTTCAAACACGAGAGTACCCACTGGGCATCGTACAAGGATAAGAAAACTCGAGGAGGCTTTCTAGGAATTTCTTCCGAACGAGATGTGCTATACAAAAGAAACTTCGACATGGTTCTCGCTCGATGCCGATGCATAAGAAGCGCATACGATCATCCATGAAGTGCATGAAGGGTCCTTTGAACCCATTCAAATGGGCATGCAATGTCCGAAAGATCTTAAGAGTGGATACTATGGATAACGATGGAATCGATTGTCGCAAACACGCTAAAAGATGTCACAAGTGCCGATCTACGCAGATAAGATCCATGTGCCTCCGACTCTACTCAACGCTCTCTCCTGGCCTTTCTCCATGTGGGCATTGACATGATTGGAATGATTGAACAAAAGCGCCCAACGGACATCGCTCATTCTAGTAGCCATTGACTACTTCACCAAATGGGTCGGCAAGATTCACGCCAACGCCACAAGACAAGTGGTTGTGAGGTTCATCAAGAACAACCTCATTTGCCGATATGGAATTCCAAGTAAGATCATTACCGACAATGGATCCAACTTGAACAACAAAATGATGAAAGAACTGTGAGAGGAATTCAATATCGAGCATCATAACTCGCCTCCTTACCGCCAAAGATGAACGGCCTGAAGTACCCAACAAGAACATCAAGAAGATTGTCCGTAAAATGGTCATCACTTACAAAGACCGGCACGAATGCTGCCATTTGCTCGCATGGGTATCGTGATTTCAAGACGCACTTCAACAGGGCAACCCTTTTCTCTAGTATACGGCATGGAAGCAAAGGTCCTAGAAGTTGAGATTCCATCAATGAGAGTTCTCATGGAAACAAAGCTATCTCGAGGTCGAATGGTGTCAAAGCATATACGACCAACCGAACTTAATTGAAGAAAAGCGCCGACCGCCTCGTGTCACGGACAACTCTATCAAAGAAGAATGAAGAAAGCTTTCACAAAAAGGTCCGACTCGTGAATTCGAGAAGGCGACTGCTTAAAAAGATTCCGCTCTTTTCAAATGATTCTAGGGCAAATGGACTCCTAACTACGAAGGCCCATACATCACAAAAGAAGCTTTTCTCAAGCAAGCTATGACTCTCACAACCATGGACGGCGATGAACTCCGTGATCCTCGTGAATGCCGATGCACCAAGAAATACTTTGTCTAAAAAAAAACAAAAGAAAGCTCTGTGAGTCGAAAACCCGAAAAGGGCGGCTTAGGCAAAATGAGCCTCGGTGGATTGAAAACTCGAAAAGGCGATCCGTGCAAAAATTAGAGACAATAAATGAATTATCCCGATAGATCGAAACCCGAAAAGGCGATCTAGGCAAAACAAGGATACAAAATGACAAAGTAATCGCACAATCAGTATTTTGTCCACATGAAGAATTTTCCATCAACGGATCTTCAATCAACTCTTCCAAGCAACAAGCGCTGGAATTCAAAGTTGTTAGGATAATAGTGGTTATTTGCTTTCAATGTAGCTTTTCCCAATAAATTATCATTTCCAACTTTTGTAAATAGTTCATGGAATCACGCTTTGGTCGATTACCATTCTATTCAATAAATTTGAGCCTTGTGCCTTTGTTTGCAATTCCTACTTTATTCCGCTTTGCAAAATAACGCTTTTATTGTGAAAATCACTTTTTGAAACAAATGTTTTAAATGAATTTTTATTTCAAAATTTTGAAACAAAAGCAAAATTCTCCTTTGAAACTATGAACACGGAAATAACTTCAACTGCTTTCTCCAATAGTGTTTCGATCCTCTGGAGTTGCCAATCCACAGAATTTTCTCCTCAACGGAAATCTTCAAAGGACGGTATTCTCATCCAAAAGAATCCCCAATCAAGTTGCCAATGAAATGCTTTCTCTCGAAAGTGTAAAACATGCAACTCAAAATCTTCATCATGAACGCTACACCAAAGGTCGTAATCTTCACTAAGTATTTGTTCGAATCGGACGTGGTCCTCTTCCCCAAATATCTCTTTAGATGTCTTTGTCAAAGTAGTGTTAGCATACATATAACATTCATGACATTCATACATAATAGCATCATTCATTGCATTTTTGCATTCCTCAAATGTTTGCTTTTAAATCACACTTACTCATGATGTACAAGTTTATCCCCAGAGAGTCTCGCCAAATAGAAAAGATACATTTCTTTTTATCCCTCAGAGTATCCACAAACAGAGAAATGCATTTTCTTCTTCACCACATTCCCCAACCGAGATCATTCCTCATTTGGAACAATGTCTTGATTGACTGCTTTTCGCTCATTCCCGAATAGAACCTTGTCTCTAATCAACAAAGCAATAAGCAATAGTCTCATTGTCTTGAGCCGCTTATTTTCACTCCTAAACTTGTCATAAAAATTTTGTTCTTCTCAACAAGGTCAAATCATGACCATACGAGAAATTCCTCGCAGCTTGTCTTTCCACAAAAGGAAAACTGTTTTCTCGATAAAATGCCCGTGATCTCCTCAAAAAGAGAGATCCAAAAATTGTATCCAAGAAAATAGAAGCTCATTTTTCGAGTTCGCTTTTTCACCGTCTGTTATTCACAAAGTCAATATTCAAGAATTTTCTCAAAAAGTTACCTTGTTATAGTTATCACTACCGATAATTGGTAACATCTTCAACATTCATTACCATAAACTATCACAAGGTCGATAATTGGTAATATCATTTTCACTTACCTTAAACATTGTCACAAGGTCGATGAAGGTAATCTCTCCTGCTTCCAAAGCGAAACAAACATTCACAAATTTTTCCCCTACCATGCCATTTTCGTGATGTCATCTAGGTGAAACTTTTTACAATCATTTTGCATCATCCGCATCTTTGGTATCTTAGGTCCAAAATTTAAGATTTCGATATTTAATATCTTTATACCTATCAAAACGAAGATATTCATCTTCATCTCTCAGGTTAAAGAAACTTAAATAGGGGCATCTGTCATACCCCAATTTTTGACCTAATATACCACCATATATGTGCATCATTTCATAGCTAACAAAATTTCATAAAGATTAATCTGTATAGCATTCAGTGTCAAAATTAGGGTTTCATCAGATTTTCATCTGATTCAAGAGCTAACCAATTAGGGTTTGAGATTTTTTCATCTCATTTGATCTATCTTGATCAAAATATCAACCCCTGATCATCAGATAACAAAATTCTCTCACAGATCAATCGAGGATCACCAATTGGTTTTGATCGGCAAGAGAATTCTCTGACTTTTTGAGCAGTGGATGACTTTTTTGGATAGAGATTGGTCATCATATCTTAGATATAACCTCTTGACCTAATTTCTGGATTCAAATCATCACGAGTTCACGTACTTCATCACCAATTTCGTAAACGTCGATGAAATTTCATCTCGCACGTAAAAGTCAAACTTTGACTTTTGGTCAAAATTTTCAAAACAAAACTTTTTCAATCATCAAAATACTTCAAATGATCCATCATGATCATCAAAAATCAAAGAATTTGGAAAAGTCAACAAAAAGTCAAAATTTCTATAACTTAGAAAAATTTCTAAGTGTTGAAATTTCACATTTTTTCCAAACTTCAAGCCATTTTTTCACCTAGTTCCAATTGGAATTTGAAAAAACTCAAAACATGAAAGTTGTAGATCATGGAAAAATCTTTCCAAAATGTCCAAGAACTTCAAAATCCATGGAGGCTAGCTATGTTTTTGAAATTGAAACCAAAGAGTCCATGAAACTTGATTTTCAAAATTCACAACTTCAAATTATAGGTCTTTTTGTGTTTTCTCATTCAAACCACTTCTAACACTTGCCAAGTGAGTCATCAAACTGATAAATATCAGCCAAGAGGTAATAATTGAAGATTGGATCAAATTGTGCAAATATGGCACATGGTGAAAAAAGGAAGTTTCCTTTATGGTAAAACCATTCTTGCCTCTAAGCAATCCATGAATATCCAAATGGCTTGTACTCTTGCCTAATTTTGCAGAGCTTGTTTGCCTATAAATAGCTTTCATTTCAAGTCCAATTGACACCAAAATCAATACACAAATCCATGCTTTTCCACTTTCTTGAAAATTAAGCAATTCATGTTATTTTGCCAAACATAGCATTTTTGAAAATCAATTGAAAACATGATAAGTTTTGGTGTCCAATGTGTTTCGTAATCACTATGGAACATGTTGCAAGCTTAAAATCAAACTAAAAGCAAGTAAAATCAGATTTCCATTTTCAATTTTCCAAACTTTCCAAACCGCCATAAGCAATCGAATTTGACATAGGCTTGTTTCTTTGAGTCAGAGCATCCTAACACAATCCATATGCATCATGGAGTTGATTCAAAACAAGAGCAGCAATCAGAATCGCTTTTACATCGATTTCCGCTTCGCTTGTCATAGATGCAGGTCGACTTGGTCGAGACATTCAAGCATGCTCATGATGTGCAGATTCATACACGATCCTCACATACCGGTGCTCTAAGGATCAAGAAACAACAATCGGAAGTGCTCTAGAACAGTTTCGATCTTCACTTTTCCGTATCCATACGAACTTCAAACTCCATATTCCTTGCACCATTTAAGAAAACTCACGGCCTTTTTTCTCGCACTCTAACGAATAATAACCCTCAAAAAATCAAAGAATCATGAACCACACATCATTTAATTTGAAAATCAATTTCTAGGGTTCTTAGTTTTCCGTAAATCAAAACACGATTGACTCGAAAATAAATGGAATTAACATATGCCATCGTATTCGTGAGGAAAAACGAGTCATTTTGATGTTTACATCGTCCAATTCCATTGAGAAACGAAGGAGATAGCTTGAATCAAAGTTTCAAAATCAAAATCACAAACCTGTGTTCGCGTGTTCTTGGTGTTCTTCTTTTGAAAATTCAAATAATCCAATTCTTTATCTACGTGTCATTTTCCACTAACACACTCAAAAGGCTTGGCCCAGGGTTGCTTGCTTGGTCTTAGTACTTTCTGCCACGTGCCCCACCTCATGGTCATGGGTTCAATCCCTCTCAAGACCATTCTTTTTACAAACTTTCAATTTTTCATGTTTTTTCACAAAAAAACTTCAACAATTTTTTTAACCAATCAAAACTTCTCATTTTGAGATGATTTTTTGCACACTTGTCATTTAATATATATATTTTATGATTATGTCAAAAAAATCCAAAAAATATTTTCATCTGATTAATTTTAATCGAGCCGAAACGACGCTCAAACTTTTCAAACCTCCTTAAAAGGTGAATTTTTCAAGTTTTCGACTTCCGATTTTTTTCAAAACCTTTCACAAATCAACTTAACATTTCAAACCATTCTCAAAAACATTTTCAAATCATTTTTCAAAACATTTCATCAAACTTGCATCTTTTTACCATGATCAATCCGATTTAAAACGATAAAACTGAATTCGTTTCTTCTCGAATCTCGATCGATCACGGCCTCCCTTATGGTGTAAGTCCCAACCCTTTATGTACATACTTAGCTTTATTTGTACATATTCAAAACATCTTTGTCAATATTCAAACATAAACAAATTTCTTTCATTTGTTTTTCATTCGTTTGTCTATACGCCGAATCCATTGGTTTTTAAAGGAAGAATTCTCCTGAGTAAAACTTCTTTCAAACCAATGGGCCTCCATCACGGTGTAAGTCCCATAACATTCTTTTATGTACATAATATTTCTTTGTACATATCAAACTTTTTATCTGTACATAACACAGATACTTCTTTCTCAAAACTTTTATCTGTACATAATACAGATACTCTTTCTTTTGAAAAATACTTTTACGTATAAACTTCAATCAATCATTTTTGTTCCATCCAGACATTTTACACTAAATACCATTGGTATTGAAAGGAGCATTATCCTCGTGAAACTGCTTTCAAATCAATGGCCTCTCTTACAGTAAGTCCCAACCCTCCTATGTACATCCATCTTTCTTTGTACATAAAACTCGTCCGTACATATTCATTTCCTTGTACACGCTCAACTTGTGAATAATCGTTACGCTGCTTTTAAACGCTCGCTCACGACACTTGTTTATATTTCATGAAATAAACATCATGCATTGTTTATATTTCCTTCATAAACTCCCGTGAATACATATCACACACACACACTGCTTATACAACCGCCTAATAAATAACATAACAATTAGACTAATCAATAGGTTCCCACAAGATAGCCTCCGCTGGTTTCATACAAGACAACTCATCCCCATCATGAGTTTAGCCTCCACTGGGCTTCATACAAGATATTTTATCTCCAAGATGGTTCAGCCTTCTTGGCTTTGTACAAAGAAACTCTCCCACGAGTTAGCCTCCGCTTAGGCTTCAGATAAGACAACACTCTGCTGAGTCACCTCCTCTTCGCTCAAAAGAACTCCTCATTGAGTTTAGCCTTTCGCATCATACAATGAAAGAGATAGAAATCTCTTAGCAGCCTCCTCTTGGGCTTCCAATACAAAGAATCACCCGCTTAAGATAGAACCCCGAAAGGATGGTTTCTATGAAATCACTTTCAAAATTCCCATAGAGTAAAATTTCCTGAAATTACTCTTACTCAAAGAAAGGATGATTTCGTGAAATCCTTTCAAGCCAAAGACAGCCATACCCTATAGCTTCCTCTCGAGCTTCATACAAGGACCCTCGATGACCCTCGATGACCTCTAATGCCTCCTCTGGCTAACAATACAAGGACCCATGGGCTTAAAAGCATCCCTTTAATCCAATCAATTTCTCCTCGAGATTTAGACATCTATCATCTCTATGGAAGAAGTATCTCATCTATCACATCACATACAACAAAAACTTTTCAAACTTTTCAAACTATTTTCAAACAAAACATCTATTAACAAGAAGTGGTAACGCTTGTACACTCAAGCAAAACACCTAATGCTTACAGCTAAAAGATTCAAATCATCTTTTCAAACATCTTTCTTAAACATGTAAGTGGTAACGCTTGTACACTCAAGCAAAACACCTAATACTTACGATTTAAAGATTTTAATCAATCAAACTTTTCAAAATGTATGTGATGAAATAGATTAGATACATTTTCATTAAGATGACATTTGTCTGCCTCTTACTAACATCCCGCTGCTTTCCACTAGCATAAGTGGGAACTACGATTGCTCGACTTTCTCAACATCCTTTGAGAATACGAGGAACAAGGTCTCATCCTTGCCGAGCAAATTTCTATCTCCCTCGCAAAACAAACCATAGAACCCTCAGATCCGAGCTACAAATGCTCGATTCCCACTAGGATATGTATGTAAGATCCATAGATCTTTGAGCACAATAATAACAAACCTAGAAATCCCACATAATCAATCGCTTCTTAAAATCCCAAAGGAGAAACTTTCCCAATCATAGAAATAGCAATTAAAAACACACAACATATCAAATGTATTCATATATAAAGTCAGATAACTACATATATTTAGGGTGCTCCATCTATTCCCTTTATATACCAATCCCCTTACTCGAATCTCCCCAATGCGTTATGTCTAGTTTGCGCTTAGTCGTTACGCATACCAATATCAATTGAGGGTATTTCATTTTCCCTTTTCATAATCATTAAATCATCTTTCTTGTGTTGAAAATAATAAAGCTTGATGCTCGTGGCATCTTTATAAACAAATCAAAAGATTTAAATCGCGCGCACGTAAGATCCAACTCACGCTCGCATCCTCATGGCGTCACCTTTAACGCGAACACCATGGAGGCACTGTGATCCAACAGCTTTGCTTTGGGCTTGGGCTTAGATTGCTACTCACACCCTCCAGCTTAAAGCTTCAAACAGGCCCATTCCTAAACTTTTCTCTTTAAATTCAATTTTTATGCAAGTTTTTATATATAATGATGTATTAAATAATATTTGGCATATGGTAGTTTTTTATTTGTTGAATCACCAATTAAATTGGTAATTGATTTTTCATCAAGTAAAAATATCTATACTAATAATTATTTAAATTCCGATTTGTATTGTGTGTTAATTTATTTTCTTTTATTATCCGCTATTACATTCTTGCATGTTTATTACACGATTGTACACTCCACTCTCACGTTAATATAAAACAACAACGCCCGCCTTCTCTCATTTTTTGGTTACCCACACCAAATTCTCTAAGGGTCTCATGGTGGGGATGGGCATGGCCATCCTCACGAGGTTAATTAGGGCCCTCATTGCCTTGATTAATCATAACCCAAAACAATTGGTCCATATACCAATCACCATGCACTTGGTCTCATGGTGGGGATAGAGCATCTATCCTCACGAGGTTAATCAAGTCCATATACTTGGTTAACCATAACCGAAATATCATTTCACGCCCAACGCCGCAATTTTCAACATAGTGTTATGGTACTTAATTAAATTGTTAGAGATTCGCCCAACAATTTAATTAAAATGTAAAGTATTTGGGCCATTAGAGGGAAACCCAATGACTAATGCTTTATTCCATACACTTGAACATTTAAAACACTTTCACATTAAATTAATTAATTGAATTTGTTTTCTAAATCAATTTTTCTACAAAAAACAAAAACATAGTGTTATGGTACTTAATTAAATTGTTAGAGGTTCGCCCAACGATTTAATTAAAATGTAAAGTATTGGGCCATTAGGGTAACCCGATGACTTGAATACTTTATTCCATCACACTTAATAAAAGTGAACTTTTGTTTCACCGCTCTTTTCACAATAAAGATTTTGATGAGATGATTGGTTGACCTCAATCGCCAATCTCGAGTATTGAATCGCTAGAGGACCTCCCAACGTTTTGGTACTTGTCATCTACCATTAAAATCAACTCAACCCATCCAAACTTTTTCGCTCATACGCCGGTTATCAAAATCAAAACATTTCTTCTAAAATCAATACAAACAATCCAAGACATTTTCAACAAGAACTACGGAGTTTTGACTTTCCCATTGCACTAGGGAATACGAGGCACGCGTTTCAAACCGTGTCAAACTCAAAATAATAATAAACAAACGCTTTTCTTATTTCTTATTTATAATTTAGAAATTAGCGATTACACACACAAACACATTTTGAACTAAATGGGTCCCATCGAGTACGATGGACGTAAGAGGTGCTAATACCTTCCTCTATGTAACCGACTCCCGAATCCATGCTTTTGGTCTTGTAGACCGCCTTATCCAATTTTTGTGGGTTTTATCTATATTTCGCTCTTTCTAGAACAAATAAAATTAGGTGGCGATTTCATTGTTTTGAAAATTCATTTAAATGATTTTTGAAAATCGAGCTGCTTCACCATCCTCTATCAGGGTTGCATTGTATTGATAAGGAATTGCTTTGCTAGAACCGTATGGAACAGACCGGTAGGCAATTACCAAAGGAGACCCCGGAACATTGGAACCGCTGTATTCAATCTCCACATGTCATATCGTTGAATGGGATGATAACGCTTACTTCAGATTTTCCGATATGATATCTCGAGACTAAAAGCTCATGCGGAAAATGCCCCATCAGATTTACGCCATGGTCATCCCCGCTCAGATCTCAGAGGTCACCGATGTCAACAATCGAATGTCTCGCCTATGGTGGGACATCCTTGAAGATCCTGAAGGTATGTTGCAAGTCGCGTAATCGTGCTTAGTGAAGGCGCCATTGTACTATATACATCATGGAGATGTACTAAGTTTCCTCCGATTAGGTTTACGTCCGTGACGAGATACCGCTCGTATTTAATATCGATTTACTATATGCCTATTGTGACCGGAAGCGGATTTGCTTGCACGTCGGGTTCAGATTCAAGGAAAGAAGATTAGATCTCACTAATCTCGACCGCTTTAATGCTATGCAATGTTCAAGGTCATGGCTGGTGCCCCTTGGTGAAAAGGGCAAGATACGTCCGCTTTGTACCACCACGACAATTTTTCGGAACCGGAGGTGGTGACCTTGTCCAGACGATTCTTTCCTATTAGCGCAGGTATAGTTGTACGCATCGGAATCGTCGAATTCGTGACCCGAGGCGATGGTTTTGATTATTAAACCCGAGCCTCGCTGACGAGGTCGTTGAGTTTGTTGCATTTGTTGAAATTATGGAGCAATTCCGTGTTCGAGTTGTGTTAATAGCGGTGCTATGGCAACCTGTCGTTGTTGACCGACATTTCTTCGTGGTTTCTGGATACCATTCCTATGTCATGTTCCTTTTATTTGGAAATCGTCCCCACCTTCCTAGTTCCACTAGAAGATCCTGCTTCCTTGGTTAGCGTCCTGGCTCGAACCCTCTTCTAATCGCATTCCCCGCCACTATCTCTTGAAATCTCCGGAGCTTAACGATCATTCGCTCATAGTAGAATGAGCCAAGAGTGTTTAAGAATACCTTAGTCATCTCTTTCTTCCAAGGGCGGGTTGACTGGCAGAATTTCTCCATCATGCAGTATACTTTGAATGTCTCTCTTCATTTTGAGACATGGAGCGGAGTTGATCCTCATCGGAGCCATATCCAAGTTGAACTTATATTGTTGTACAAAGGCTTCACCTAAGTCATTGAATGTTTGGATACTTGCTACTGCCTAATCCCATGTACCACTTCAGCGGCACCGTGAGACTATCTTGAAGTAGTGGATTAACAATCGTGATCGCTGTTGTATGTGGACATTTTCCTGCATACAACGTGAGATGACTTTGTGGATGGAGTTTCTTTGTACTTTTCAAAGTCGGACTTTGAATTTTGCAGTATCCTTACGCGAGGAACTGCATGATCTCGGCGTTTTCCCAAACAGCTTTTTCCACAAATTGTTTTAATTTCAAGTCGCATTTTGAGAAGTTGTTCGGAGATTCTCCATCGAGCCAATGAATTTGTGTTATTGCTCGGAGTATGGTGAACTTCTTAGTCTATGGTAGTGTGTACTACGGAAGCTGAGTTCGTCATGATTGGTTGAGAAACCGGCATTGTTACTTGTGGAAGAGTTACTCCACGTTGTGGAGTGAATGTAGAGTTTTGCTGCAAAGTAGGTATTTCAAGCGTGGTTGTTTACACTTGAGAAGTCGGTTGGCGAAATCCGATGCCAAAGTTGAAAGGCATGCCCCATGGATAGCCTTCTGGCATACTAAAAGGTGAACTACTGACTGCGACAGCTGAAACTGGAGTAGTAGTGTCTTCTGAAATCGCTGCTTGGTTTTGACTGCTCGATGCTGCTTGTTGACTTTGCGCTGCGGCCAATGAGTTGACCAAGGATGTGAGTCTCTCCACTTCTTCTTGTAGTGTTGTTACTGTACTACGAAGTTCAACATTCTCTTGTTCAAAACCCTCCATTACTTTTCTTCTTTTTGAACGTGTATCGTATGTTCGAGTTGGCTGTGGACGCGGTCGAGAAACTCTAAGACGCGATACTGGCGATCTTTTTCCTATCTGCTCAAACTCTGAAACATCGACTCTAGACAATAGACTTAAATGCAAAGTATGATGCATGATTATGATTGTAAAAATTTCCAAAGAATTTACGCTAAAAGAGAAATTTCTGGCAAATATTTGGATGGAAAACACGAGTTTATTGAGTATTAAAAGAAGATTACAACAATTCTGTTTTTGAGCATTGCTCACACAAATGATAAAAATAAATGATAAAATTACAAACTAAACTAAACTAATTGTCCTCGCGGATGAAGATCCAAAGGTTGATGCGCTTCAACTTCGTGGATTTCCTTTCCATAGTGAGCTTCCAGCTCGCCTTTCTCGCTTTTAGCTTGCTAATGACTTTCTTCCACTTGTCGGAAGCGTGATTGCGGTTGTCATTTCCTCAAGCTTTCTTTTCCTTTCTTTGACGTATCTCCGATTCGTTATCTTTCCGACGAATCTTCTCATCCTCTCCATGAGCCATTCATCCCGGAAATAAAGCGCCTTTTCATGATCTTTGACTTGCTTCTCGAGCTTCTCATTCTCAAGATTAGTCTTAAGGAACTTGTTTTCTAAAGCCTCTTTCAAACCTCATCTTGGCCAAAGCTTGGTATTCTCCCATAGTTTCGACGAAAAATTGTTAATTTGGAAGCGGTGAGAACATGGGTTCTTCATAAGCGTAAGGCATTCAAATTCCTTTGCTCTTTTCTTTACCCAAGCAAAGTGTAGGTTTCATGGCTACACAATTCTTTTGCCTTACCTTTTCTTTCTTTCGGATGTGATACCAAGCCTCGATCATTCTAGCCTTCAATCTTGGGAATCTCTCTTCGTGATAGAAATAACTCTACTTTGAAACCAAGAGGTTTACTAGAATTTTGATCCGAGTTGACGCCCCGCCAAGAATGGGTTGTAGTTTATTCCTTTTGTACCGATGAGAGGTACGCTGGCAAATTCTCCACAGCCTCAATGATTTCCATCTCATTGTCTGCCAAGGTATACCAATGGATATCGTCGTTTGTAAGAGACATGAGTCTTCTTGACCAATGCCACTGCCTTTGTTTTCATGAAAGATAGGAGATTTAGGCAAGTGTAGACAATCCATTTGAAGAACAGAGGTACTAACACACGATAGTTCCATCTCCTTGACGATTTCTATGATGAATAGAGACGAGGTGTCACCAAGTAGAGGAACGGATTTCCAATCGAAGATCCTTATGGCTGATATCAACGAAATTTGGGACATTGGGAAACAACACCAATCCATAGAGGAGTAAAGCTAAATAGCTTCAAAGGCTACCATACTCACCGACTTCAGAGAATTTAAGAGCCTTCTCCATTAGGAACTTTGAAGTCACCCTAATAGTTTTCCTCTCGTAGTTAGGTTTTTGTCTATCTCGATTTCTTTAAGAGTCATCGTTGCAATGATCGGTGACTTAGGAATGGCTTCCAAACCATTGAAAGGCACTTTGTCCGATATCGATACCTAGGATATGCGCTGCATTTTCCAAAGTAGGCATCAACCGATAGTCGGAAAGTGAAACAACGATAGATCGGATCGTAAACCGAACGAAAGTTTTGAGAAGTCCTTCATCAACGTTAGTGTTCGAATAGTTAAAAGAGTTCCATAGCGTCGAATCGAGGGATCTTCAACCAAGGATGCTACCTCTTTCAACTTTCCTACATCAGGAATTCTGAAACTGTATCTCTTGGTGAATCTTCCTCTGACGTCCATCACTCTAACCTAAAATATTTGCAAAGAAGAAAAAAAATCTCTAAATTCTTTGGAAATGGGAAGAGAAATGAAGTTTTTGAATGAATGCATGAATGAATGTTGCAAACATGGTTAATAGTTATACACACGGTCAAGCGTTCGAAGTTACGAGCATGAGGCCAACGATAAGAATCAACGTGGTTAAGTTCTAGGGCTTATTCATATGTGAAACGGGTTCTACGATAATACAGCTCAACACTCCTCTTGAAATATTATTCGATTTGTTGAATACCGATGGTCCAATAATATTTTCAAGAGAAACTCGCCTCGATCGTAGTCTCGCATGACACTATTCTAGGCTTACGCCCAACAATCCTGACTACATCCTAAATGGCCGGATGGGTTATGTGTTCATGTACCACTGCCTCGCAAGTTCCCTTGAAAGCAAAATGTCTTCGCAATACTTGCTAAACACAAATACCCCCAAGACAACCTCCACCGAGAGAGGGATATTAACTTTGTAAGCATTGACTTCTCACAGTTAATACCCCCACCTAGATCTTAAAATGTTTCTTAAACCGGTTAGATTTCTTTCCATCAGATGAAATCGCGAAAACACACAATAAAGAAAAAACAAACATATGCATATATGAAAGCTTAACCCCTTTTTTTTCTTTTTGAAAACAAAAAAAGCTTGATGCTCTTGAGCAGAGTCACATTTTTTGTGAAAATCAAAGTTTCAGCGTACTCCCCAGCAGAGTCGCCATTTTTCCTGTTCGCGTTAAAAGGTGTCGTGCTAGAGAATTGAATCAGAATTCAGATTCTCTGGTTCGAAACGATTTACTCTTTTGATTTTTTTATAAAGATGCCGCGAGCATCAAGCTTTATTATTTTCAACACAAGAAAGATGATTTAATGATTATGAAAAAGGGGAAAGCTGTTAATACCCTCAATTGATTTTGATATGCGTAACGGCTAGCGCAAACTAGACGCAACGCATTGGGGAGATTCTGAGTAAGGGGGTTTTTTATATAAAGGGAATAGATGGAGCACCCTAAATATATATAGTTATCTATAGCTTTATATATGAATACGTTTGATATGTTTGTGTGTTTTAATTGCTATTTATATGATTGGGAAAGTTTCTCCTTTGGGATTTTAAGAAGGATAGATTATGTGGGATCGTAGTGTTTGTTATTATTGTGCTCGCAAAGATCTGTGGATCTTCTGCATACATATCCCCTAGTGGGAATCAGAGCATTTGTAGCTCGGATCTACAAGGATCTATGGTTTGTTTGATCTGAGGGAGAAAGAAATTTGCTCGGCAAGGATGAGACCTTGTGCCTACGTATTCTCAAAAGGATGTTGAGAAAGTCAGAGCAATCGTGGTTCCCACTTATGCTAGTGGAAAGCAACGGGATGTTAGTAAGAGATGTATAAATGTCATCTTAATGAAAAAATGTATCTAATCTATTTCATCACATACATTTTTGAAAGTTTGACTGATAAAGATCTTTCATCGTAAGTTATAGGTGTTTTGCTTGAGGTACAAGCCGCTACCACTTACATGTTTAAGAAAGATGTTTGAAAAGATGATTGAATCTTTTAACTGTAAGCATTGGGTGTTTTGATTGAGTGTACAAGCGTTACCACTTACAATTAAGAGATGTTTTTGTTTGAAAAGAGTTTGAAAAGTTTTTGACTGTATGTGAGATGTGATAAATGAGATACTTCTTCCATAGAGATGATAGATGTCTAAATCTCGAGGAGAAATTGATTGGATTAAGGGATGCTTTTAAGAAGCCCATGGGTCCTTGTATTGTAAGCCCAAGAGGAGGCAGTCCGAGGGTCATCGAGGGTCCTTGTATGAAGCTCAAGAGGAAGCTATAGGGTATGGCTGGCTTTGGCTTTAAAAGGGATTTCACCGGGAAACCATCCTTTTGGAATGAAGAGCAATTTCACCGAGAAATTATACTCTCAGGGTTCTATCCTAACGCAGGTGATTCTTTGTATTGGAAGCCCAATAGGAGGCTGTTAAGAGATTTCTGGTCTCTTTCATTGTATGATGCCCAAGAGAAGGCTAAACTCAATGAGGAGTTCTTTTGAACGAAGCCCAAGAGGAGGCTGACTCAATAGGGGAATGTTTGTCTTATATGAAGCCTAAGCGGAGGCTAAACTCAGATGAATGAGTTACCTTGTACAAAGCCCAAGAGGAGGCTAACTCTATGGGGAGAGTTATCTTGTATAAAGCCCAAGAGGAGGCTAACTGTGGGGAACCTATTGGTTAGACTAGTTGTTATGTTATAACTAGACAGTTGTATAAACAAGTGTGTGTGTGATATGTATTCACAGGAGTTTATCAAGGAAATATAAACAATGCATGATGTTCATTTTACAAGAGTTTATGAAGGAAATATAAACAATGCATGATGTTCATTTTACAAGAGTTTTTGAAGGAAATATAAACAAGTGTTTGTGAAACGAACGTAACTTGATTATTTACAAGTCTAAATTGTGTACAAGGAAGTGAATATGTACACGAACGAGTATTTATGTACAGAGAAGGATGGATGTACATAGGAGGGTTGGGACTTACACCATAAGGGTGGCCCATTGGTTTGAAAGCGTTTCACAGGGAATAATGCTCCTTTCAATACCAATGGTATTCAGTATATACGCATTTAAATGGAAAACAAATGATCAAGTTTATCCGCTTTTGAGTAAAAGTATCTCATTATGCAGATAAAATTTGTAGGTATATGAGAAAGAATTTGATATGTACAAAGAAATAATTATGTACATAAAAGAATGTTTTGTATACACAAGTGAAGTGAAAACAAACGATCGAAGTTTGTATTGAGTATAACAAGTATCTATATTATGTATGATAAAAAATTTGTATGTATCTGAAGAGAGTTTAATATGTACAAGTATGTACATAAAAAGAATGTTTTGGGACTTACATTGAGGGGGAGGCTCGATCGATTAAGAAATTCGAGAGAAAACGAATTCGGTTTTATCGCTTAAATCGGATCGATCATGGTAAAAAGATGTAAGTTTGATGAAAAAGTTTTTGAAGAAATTATTTTGAAAGTGTTTTGAAATGTGAAGTTTATTTATGAGAAGTTTTGAAAAGAATCGGAAGTCGAAAGTTTGAAAAATTCACCTTTTAAAGGTGGTTTGAAAAGTGTCAAAAGTGTCGCTTTCGCCCGAAAATATGATCAGATGAAAGTTTTTTCTGAAAATTTTTGCACTATCATAAAATAGATACATTTAATGACAAGTGTACAAAAAATCACCTCAAAATGAGGAGTTTTGATTGGTTAAAAAAAAAGTTAAAGTTTGTGAAAAAAACATGAAGAAAATATGAAAAGTTTGAAAAAATGGTCCATGGAGGTTTGAACTCAGGACCTTGGTGGCATACGTGGAAAAGTGAACTACGAGAGAGTGGCAATCACTGGGACAAGAGTGCATTCGTATTGAAACAAAAACACGTGTTTATATTATATTGAAAATTTAAATTTGAAAAACACCAAGAACATCATGAATTGTTGTTCTTCTTCTTCTTCAATCCGATTTTGTAACTTGTTTCTCAATGATTTTGAAAGTTGTAAACATGAAAGTTGCTCAATTTTAACAAGGAACATGATGGTAGTTGTTAATTTCATTTATTTTTGGTTAATCATGGTTGAATTTCCGAAAACGTGAAGAACCCTAGAACCGGAAATTTAATTGAAATGATGTATGATGGATAATTTTTCCAATTGATTGAGGGTTAAGGATCGAGAGGTGCGAAAACAAATGGCCAAGAGTTTTTTCGCTTAAATGCAAGGAATCATGAGATTGAGCTTCGTGTTCTTACCGCTGAAGCGGAATCGAATTCAATGCGTGAGTGTTTCCGTTGTTGTTTGATGATTGTTTGAGCAAGGGCTTCTATGGAAGATGTATGGCCCCGCTTGCTCAAATGCCCCGGAACTCTCCAACCAAGTCGACTACAGTGCTAAAAATGGAGCTTTTTTGGTTAGAGTTGTTACGCTTAGTTGTTATTGATTTGCATCATGTCTATGATGTTTATGGATAGTGTTTGGATGAAAAATCTCAAGTTGCTCAAGCCAAAGATGGAATTCGAGTGTTATGGCGCTAGTGTTTATGATCATGAGATGTGATTCTGGTTTCTAGCTTAGTTTATGTTGATTTTAGTGTTCCAACAAGTTTCATGTTGATGTTAAAACATATTAGACACCAATTTGACCAAAGTTTTTCATCAATTTTCAAAATGCACAAGTTCTCAAAATTTACTAAGTTTCTTGATTTTAGGAAAGAAGCATGAAAGCATGACTTGGCATTACTTTGTGTGTTTGAACTTGAAAAGAATGCCTCTATTTATAGGCCATGGAATCAAATTAGGCACAAGTACATGGCATTGTGTTATTCAAAGTTGCCTTAAAGGGCAAGAAAGACATTTTGCCTTAAAAGGAAACTTCCTTTTTTCACCATGTGTTAAAAATCCAACTTGATCCATATCTTTCAATTATTACCTCTAGCTGATATTTATCATTTCTATCTTCAATTTGGCAAGGTGTCTTTGCTTCTAGAAGAAGAAATCACAAAATGACCTATAGTTTGAAGTTTTGAACTTTGAAAACCATGGTTATGGAGCCTTATGTTTCAATTTCAAAAGTATAGCTAGACTTCATAGATTTGAGAGTTCTTGGACACTTTGGAAAGCTTGTTTCAAGGGCTGCAACTTTCATGTTTTGAGTTTTTTCCAAATCAAAGTGGAACTATGTGAAAAAATGCCATGAAGTTTGGAAAAAATAAGAAATTTCAACACTTGAAAATTTTTCTAAGTGTTGGAACTTTGACTTTTGTTGACTTTTCCAAATTCTTTGATTTTTTATGATCATGATGGATCATTTGAAGTATTTTGATGATGGAAAAAGTTTTGTTTTGAAAAATTTGACCAAAAGTCAAAGTTTGACTTTTCTGTGCAGATGAATTTTCATCAGATGTTTCAAAAATTGACTGATGAAGTCTGTGAACTTCTATGATGTTTTGAATCCAGAAATTAGGTCAAGATGTTGTATCTAAGATATAATGACCAATCTCTAGCCAAAAAAGTCATTCATTGCTCAAAAAGTCAGAGAATACTCATCCTCGATCAAAACCCTAATTGGTCGATCCTTGATTGATCAATGAGAAAAATTGAATATCTGATGATCAGAGGTTGATGTTTTGATCAAGATAGATCAAATGAGGTGAGTAAAACTCAAACCCTAATTGGTTGCCTCTTGAATCAGAGGAAAATTTGATGAAACCCTAAATTTGACCTGTGAATGCTATACCCGATTAATGCTGTTCTGAACTGTTAGTGATGCAATGATGCAAATGTGAGGTGGTATATTAGGTCAAAAATTGGGGTATGATATATACTATCATAACGTCTCAACCATAGAATTATCCACACACTCGAACCGACACCTCGGAAACGAGTCACCAAAGAGGAAATAAAGTCCTACAACACACACCGTCACCATCGCTAAAACGAAAACAACAAAATTGTTATACAAAACCAAAACAATCGTTAAAAGGATAAAACCACGCTGCTACGCAACCACGAAAAAGATGCCTTCACTCACACATAAGTACGAACTCAAGAACTACACTTGCAGTTACCGCTCTCATACTAGAAGTCACAGTGTCACATCATCCTTGTAGATTACCAACGTACAACCCTTGAACAAAACAAGTTACTCAAACATAATCAAACTGAGATACACCACTCATCCTAGTGCTTAAACAGACGACTTGCGACAATAACTCACTAGCCCAAATCCAACAACCTCGCATACTTGCTAACAATTCAATGCTCAACTCTAAACCATGGTGCTTCACTTCTATGCATAAGATGCCAATCGTAAAACAACTTGGTTAAACCTCAACTTTACAATTATTACCAAAGGATAAGTTCACATGACACCCATCAAGACACCTCGCAACAATCAATACTCAAGATCTTACTCAAACACCTTTCATCACTTTCCATCTTTTAAAGTGGTAATTCAGCAAAACACTCTCTCAAGAACTCTACTCATCAACGCCATTTCATACCTGTGGATTATAAAACAGGTTGGACTTAGAACCATAACATAAACTTTATAGAATCCAACACGAATACCATCGCGACCGACTTCAGTCACAAATAAAACATCCTCCTTTATAAAACATCAATCATCTTAAGGTATCTGTAGCTACCAACCCGTCACAAGGTTCTATACCGTCAAGACTTATCTTAGTCGTAAACTAATAATCCACCGTGACCATTAGTACCCGACCAAATCCATATGTTAGTAGTGAACAAATCCTTAACAACCTTCGGAGCTTAAACTCAACAAGTGTCCCAAAAACAAACATGCAGCATTCATCAAAATAACAATTCCCAAATCAGATAATCTTGGGTTAACCGCGATATCAACATACTAAACTCAACACCAGATGAAGTCTCTTTATAGATTGCACTCAAACTTGAATTGTCTTCAACAATTCCAATCTCCTCGTTGTTAACATCTGCACCTCTAAAATTCCAAATGATCACAACAGCATCAACCTCTAACTCACAAGTCTGACAATTGTTCCTTATGAAATTCAAATCGCTCCAAGGTAGTAATACACTTTCCCAACTCTATGTCTAAATACATCTTAAGTCCAAAATGGAATATCACAACACCGCATGGTCCTTCAAGACTAAACAAAACCAAATCAAAGCACTCGCTAACTTCCCACCGTTCAAACAAATTCGCTCTCCCATGGAAGTCCAAATAGACTCAACCATCTCAAGTCAAAGTACTCACGATCAAAACCAACTTATAAAAGATCTTCCACCACACTCACAAAGTTAACCATCCAAAATAAAGGAACTCTAAACTCCAAAATAACCCCTTGAAGTCTTCTAAGACACAAAATAAATCTTCACGGAATTATTCATAATATCACCGCCTAACTTGCTTACTTAAGGTACCACGTCCAACGGTTCAAAACTCTACCTTTAAAACACTTGACATGCACCGATCTAACCTCACCATCGATAACGTAACCTTGGATGCTCGCCATAATCCCTTGACTTGATGTGAACCAATTAATATCCATAAATACGAATAACTCTACTACCTACTCTGAGAGTACCGTCCGAACATCTCAAAATCATACCCACGATTAGTCACACTAATGACATCAGCAAATACCGCCAGACCATACACCATCTTGAAAAGCATAGTCTAAACATCTTCACCTCACACTAACTCAGACAGATGCATATCGCACACCTCACTAAACACAAAACTCAAATGACCGATTCATCCAAATATCAATCCTCGAAGTAGATACTTGTCTTAACATCCACTCCGCTCCTTGACTGCAAACAACACACCAACTCGGGCAACCTTGCCCTTCTCGAACAACACAGTCAGCACTCACGGTGACCCGCTCAATAACTGACAAGCTCTACTAAAACCAATCCTCAAATGACTCTTCAACACTAACTCAACAAACATCCTTTAAGGATATCAATCACAACTAGCTCGCCTTGCAAAATCTTGTTTCTCACCAAATCCAAATTACAACTCAAGCAACTGGATACCACCTGTACAACACATCGCCTTCCTACACTATTAAGTTGGCAAGGCAAGTCTATCCCAACCAACACAATTTTCGCATCACTATCAACAAGAGATTAATATGATCAGTCCCTCAATTTGTCAACAGACATTCGACAATCATGATGGTGACATAAACCATCTCACCAAACTACAACAACGCCATCAAACTTACACTAAGTGTACAAAGGCAACACCTTGAGGCTCCACCCTAAGCAATAAGCGCCACCAAGAAGTAAAACTTTCCCCACTTGTTTCAAACTCATCTCTGCAGACAAACAATTTGAAACAAACAAACCCCATTATGTTTCACACACATGTCGCACACAATGATTAAACACACTAATAACTTGGCGACGTAATCGACCGCCCGATACACACTAATGTAACACCCAATTCTACCCAAAGTTTTATATGCAAAAATCGAGTAATTTTAAAATTCCAATTAAACATCGAGGGCTATAACCATCAAAACAACTCACTTTAAAATGCTTACTTTAAAGTATAAAATTTCAAATACATAGCATCGCAGAAAACATAAATTGATTCATAGAAATCAAAACATCTCCTTTATTAAACTTCCTTATCAACATCATGTTTTATGAATTATGGTTCTTATTCACAAAAGGAATGGTAAACAACAACAACAAGACGATATAAATATTTCCCGAAAAGTGCAAGTATCGAGCGACACCGACTGACTAACAAGAAGAATAGACTCATTTCAAAACCGTGCGTTAATACCAATATATATGTAACTTAAACAAGTAAAGGTGAGATACTCCAAAACATATAATTAAAGGCATGATAAATATATATATATATATATATATATATATATATATATATATATATATATATAGTGTCGGATTTATAAAGGGTATAGATTAATAAGTGTAATTCCAACACATAATCAAAACTCACTTACTTTACTAGTCATCCTATTGTGTATAATTCACACTTTATCACCGTAACTCACTCCAAAACACCAACAACACATAGACTCCCATCACCACGAAATCGTCACGAGCTAATACATCACTAATTAACACGATGTTTTAAATAACATCAACCAACAACATTAAATAATACTAAAAATATGAGCAACACAAACAAATCATCACAAATGGCTAAAGCTCGCCTTCGCTTTTGGCATAAAGCCCATTCGCTGGCATAAAGCCCATCTTCGCTTTGGCATAAAGCCCATCATCACAACATCACAAATATCATCACATTATATATCATCGCAATTCAATATCATCCAACAATCAACAAACCCAACGCCAAACAACTCGAACATAAACATAACCGACTCCATGAGACACCTAACTATGTTATGATGTGGTACCCATCGCTTTGTCCCATTGGGACACTTGGCATAAAGCCGATC
The DNA here is from genome assembly GCA_021764765.1 of Vicia sativa. Classification (NCBI taxonomy): domain Eukaryota; kingdom Viridiplantae; phylum Streptophyta; class Magnoliopsida; order Fabales; family Fabaceae; genus Vicia; species Vicia sativa. The sequence goes on along the minus strand of CM038792.1, from coordinate 199,807,107 downwards.
TTCGTCAGAAAGCCATCATCGCTACATAAAGCCTCGCTTATGATATGTATGTGACTTGTATCAAACAACACAACACAAAACATCATCATCATCCAAATTGGCATAAAGCCCACATCGCCATAATTTATCCAAACAAGATAAATATATCATTGCATCATAATTGCATTATGCAAACATCATTAATAAATTCACCAAAGTCATGCATTCACAAATCGGAAGCATTTATTAACAACATCAATTTAATCACACATCATCATGTACAAAACATATATCATCGCATTGCATATCAACAAGTATTCATTAATAAATACACCGCCACAAATCTTACGCTTATTCACACCGCATTATTATTAATTAATTCACTAAATTCAAAATGGGAAAATAGTCAAACACCTAAAATCGTCATTTAAAGCCATTCCTAATAACCAGATTAATCATAATCATTTATCGCTAAAATCGGATTGTCCATAATGCGCCTTAAATCTACTTTAAACATCATTCGATTCAATTTCATCAGAATTACCTATTTTGGTGCCTCGAAACTTCAATTTCAAAATAACCTCACCACTACGCTCTACACGCCGAATCTTAGCTAGTACGTTAATTTCATGAATTCGTGAGCACGGTTCACCACGAATTTACCGTAACCGAAAATCGAACATAATCGGGTCCTAAATTTAATCGGCTAATTTTTCTCCCTTAATTATATTTTATAGATACCAAAGTAAGATTACTATGTGGTATTGGAATTTTGAAGAAAACAGGCTAAATGCCATGGAAAATTATGCGTATGATTTCCATGACAAAAAAGAAAAATTGGTTAACAAAAGAAAGCGCATGGTTTTTCTTTCAATTCCGCTTACACTATAGGCTGGGACGGACGTCTAACGCAGGTGTGAAAGAATGGAGGCGGGCCCAATAGTCAGTGTGACCGCCCCACCCAATTCTTTTTCATTCCCCCACTTCTTCTTCTTCATTTTCCATTCTCCCCTGCTTTTAATTTCATTGAAATTTTTTCTCTCGTTTTTCAACTTTACTATTTTATTTTTGTTTATTTCAATACATCTATATTTTCATTTCTATTTTATATTTCCATTTCTATTTTTCCAAACACTACCACACTAGAAACACCATCTATAATCTTACCTCATCCAACTTCTCCAAACTATCACAACAATCAACCAACAAAATCATAAAACCTCTACTATCGAATTTTTTTCCTCAATTCAAACTAAACCCACCAAACATCTCTTATCACTAACTCACCATCTCTTATCATCAACACAACATATAAACCTCAAATACAACATCAAAACATACTACCATCAATTGAAAATTTCAACAACAAATAACACAACACTGAAGCAATGGCAAACTATAACCCATGGACCAAAATACTAATTATTCCTAAATCCACAACATATCTATCAAACCCTAACTATATGGAAAGGAAAATCAAACCCTTACCTCTAGTTTGAGATGAACCAAGGTGATGCTACTGCTCCAACCTCAAGCTCTCGCTCCCTTGTTCAAGACCTCCTCATCTTCTCCTCTTCTTCTTCTTTCCAAAACCTCTCTTTCTCTCTCTAGGTTTCTATTTTGGTTTTATGCTATAATGAAAAGGAAAGAAATTGGTTTTTATAACTTGTTTACTAGTTAGCCAAGTCTCCATGTTTGGTTTTTGGTATAAATGAATGGAAGGAAATGAGGAGAAATGTTCTAGTAATGGTATTTTCCTTATTTAGTAAGTCAAGGGTGAAAACCCAACCTCATCAATTAACTCACACTCCTAACTAATTATATTTTATTAATATAATTAATTCAATTAATTAAATAATTCCGAATTAAAATATCGGATCCGAATAATATTTTTACCTGGACCGAATTCTAACGTCGCCGCATAAATTATTAGATATATTAATTAATATAATTATTTTCGCCGCCACAAAACTAAACTGTAATTCAAAATATTAATATAATAATATTAAATAAAACTAAGCAAGATAACATTCACTTCAAATTTCAATTGACTAAGACTTATATTCACTTCAAATTTCATCGTACCAAGACTTATATTCACTTTAAATTTCATTAGATTTTTGTAGACTTATATTCACTTCAAATTTCATAAGATTTTCAAGATTTATATTCACTTCAAATTTCATCGATTTTCCAAGACTTACATTCATCAGCAAATTTCATCGCATTTTCAAGGCTTATATTCACTTCAAATTTCGCCATTATTTTTTGTTATTATTCTACTTCAATTTTAACTCGTATTTTCTCAACTCTCTTATATTCACTTCAAATTTCATCTAATTTTCTCGAAAACTTATATTCAAACAAGTTTCACTAGATTTCTCCAAGACTGTATATTCACTTCAAATTTCATAAGAATTTTTAAGACTTATATTCACTTCAAATTTCACTCTATTTTCTAAAGACCTATATTCACTTCATATTTCATAAGATTTTCTGTTAATTTCATTCACACTTTCTCATCATATTTTGCACTTATATTCATTTTAAATTTTCATTCATATTTTCTAAAGACTTATATTCACTTCTAAATTCTATCCCATTTTCAAGACTTATATTCACTGTCAATTTTAACCAGATTTTTCAAGACTTATATTCACTAAATTTCATCTAATTTTCCTAAGACTTATATTCACTTAAAGTTTTGAGTCACTTAGATTTTCTCGAGGACTTATATTCACTTCAAATTTCATCTCGACAAGATTCTGTATTCACTTCTAATATTAATCCTCATTTTCTCAAGACTTATATTCACGCCGTTTCATGAGATTTTCTCAAGACTTATATTCACTTCAAATTTCATCAGACCAAGACTTATATTCACTTCAAATTTCATCAAATTCTTCCTCAAGACTTATATTCACTTCAAATTTTATACCTCAGAAGACTTATATTCACTTTAAAGTTTCAAATTGCATTTTCCTAAGACTTTTATTCACTTCAAATTTCATCTCATTTTCTCAAGGATATATTCACTTCAAATTTCATCCGATTTCTCTAAAACTTCATTCACTTCAATTTTAAATCGTATTTTCTCAAGACTTATATTCACTTAAAATTTCATCTAATTTCTCCTAATACTTATTCATTTCAAGTTTCACTGTATATTCAAGAATATATTCACTTCAAATTTAATCATATTTTCAGAAGACTTATATTCACATCAAATTTCTATCAATATTTTTGAAGACTTATTATAACTTTAAATTCATCTCATTTTCTGTTAATTTATATTTCACTAAATTTCATCGCATTTACTGTATTCACTTCAAATTTCATCCGATTTTCGAGACTTATATTCACTTCAAATTTCATCGCATTTTTCAAGACTTATATTCACTTCAATTTTAACCGTCACATTCTCAAGACTTATACTTAACTTCTCAAATTTCGTGATTTTCAAGACTTATATATTCACTTCAAGTTTCACGATTTTTGAAGACTTATATTCACTTCAAATTTCCAAGATTTTCTCAAGACTTGTATTCATCATCAATTTTAACCGTATATTCTCAAGACTTATATTCACTTAAATTTAATTTTAAGAGTTTCTCAAGAGTTATATTCACTTCAAATTTCATCATTTTGAAGACTTATATTCACTTCAATTTGTTCATTTTCAAGACTTATATTCATTCACTCCCTCACACCATTTTCCAAGACTTATATTCACTTCAAGTTTCGCTAGATTTTCTCAAGACTTATATTCACTTCAAATTTCCATCGATTTTCAAGACTTATATTCACTTCAAATTTCATCAAATTCTTCAAGACTTATAATTCACTTCAAATTTCATCGATTTTCTAAAGACTTATATTCACTTCATATTCATCAGATTTTCTAAAGACTATATTCACATCATATTTCATTAGATTTTCCGAAGACTTATATTCACTTTAAGTTTCACTTCAAATTTATGAAGACTTTTATTCACTTCAAATTTCAATTTTTTTCTCAAGACTTGTATTCACCTTCAATTTTAACCGATTTTCCTAAGACTAATATTCACATCAAATTTCATCAATTCTTTCAAGACTTATATTCACTTTAAATTTCATCGCATTTTCCTCGAAGACTATATTCACTTCAAATTTCATCGATTTTTCAAGACTTGTATTCACATTCACTTAACTTGCATTTTCCGCCAAGACTTATATTCACTTCAAATTTCACTGCATTTTCTAAAGACTATATTCACTTCATATTTCAAAATGATTTTCTGAAGACTTATATTCAAATTTCAAATTTCACCACTTTTTCATAAGACTTATATTCACTTTAAATTTCATCCATTTTCCGAGGACTTATATTAACTTCAAATTTCATTAGATTTTCCTCAAGACTTGTATTCACATCAATTTTAAC